>JASDQU010372161.1:0-11157 GCA_032191745.1 Picea mariana | reverse complement strand
ATTCATTGAGATCAGAATGGACTTCAGTGATTTGGGTATCAAGCTAGGATTGGATGTATTCAATTTTAGTATGAATGTCCAAAATGTCCCTATTTACTTGGGACTGAAGGGAAGTAAGGTCAGTACTAATTTTCTGATTGGTTTATTATTTTTGGGTGGGAGTGATGAGTGGATGAGTGGGCCACAGGGGAGAAAAAGGTTAAAAATGAGAGGTATCATAATGATCAGTGAGAAAAGAAAAATTTGATGAGATAGGTCTCAAATAAGGGTGTGCGCAGGTAACAAGAAAAGTTAAAAAATATTGGTATCACAAAAATCAGGGAGTAAAGAGTAATCCAATGAGCTGGGACTAAAATAAGGGTGCAGGAAAGTTAATAAAAAAGATAAAAATGATAGGTATCACAACGATCATGGGATAAAAGGGGAATCCAATGAGATAGGTTAAAAATAAGGGTGTAGGGAGGTAAAAAAAAGTTAAAATGATAGGTGTCATGACGATCTAGGAAGAAAGGGGAATCCAATGAGATATGTCTGAAATAAGGGTCATGGCAGGTCCCATTCTTTTTTTTGCGCTCATTTTTTCCTTTTCTTTTTCCATTCATTTTTTTTTTATTACTTCTCTAAGGTTTTATGCATATTTGAATAATATCACAGTATTGAAATGCCCAAATTCGTAAAAGGAAACAAATGAAATCAATGTGTAGTAATTTTCACAACCCAAATGCAGGAAGACAGGTTGCGAGGCAATAGATCTTCTCTATTACTTTTCTTTTTGTAATTTTCGCAACCCGAATGTAGGAGGAAAGGTTGTAGGAAATAAATATTCTATGTTCCTTTTCTATTTTGTTTCCTTCCCAAGGGTTAAGGTTTTTAGGGTTCCTATAGACAACGATTTTCCTTGTTCTATAGCTCTCTGATATACGTGTGGGGTCGAAAAGTAGTACTCGGCCCAAAATCTCAAGGTACTAACTAAGGAGGCTAGACCGTACCCTTATTTGTACTACCCAATTACCCAGGTACTAGAGAGTATCTTCCTGAGTGTTTTTCTCAGTGGCACTATAGCAGTCAGGTGACCGGTCGATTGATCTATGTCTGGTTTCATGATAGTTAGGGGGTATCCGGATATATTATCATGAATTTACAAACCAGACACCAGTATAAAGCACACGTTCATATACATGTGTTGTCTGATGCGCTACCACTCGAAGGGGTACCAACAAAGGTTACAAGGGTGTCCAACAATGTGAGATTAAGTACCTCTTGTATTTCTTGCGTGTATGCTTCCCTGACCGGGGATTTATGTGTTGAACGAAAGATATTTGCAGTTTAAAGATGCTGGAACATGTCACTACCCTGGAAAAACAATTAACACACAAATCTTACCAAGGAAAGTGCTATGATACCACTTGTTAGGCACCATATCTATTATAAAAAAAAAAAATATATTGCAGTGAATACTAGCGGAATAACAATAGAGAACATAAATATAACAGTGGAACAATAGAATATATGGAACCACAACACCAAAATAATACCTGTATTGATAGGAAACAATGTCCACTTTCCTCTTCGAGGGGGAAACCTCCAGCAGAGTAGAGCTCTATTAAAATAATTCTTAAGACTTAGCTTTTGCATGCCTCCTACTCTTATTTCTACTAATTCTATCTTCTAAAGAACATTCTGGATGAAGATCTTTCTAGAAGCAGAAGCTTCTATTAGGTCTTCTTACATTGAGTTGTTCATATTTATTAAATAGACCTTATTAACTAATGTCGGCCTTTATCACATGGAAAATATACTATTCTATATATGTGACGGGTTAGAGGGGTTAGGTGCCTAACACTATTATGGTGCACATGAAAGTCACATGCACATGTGTATTAAGATGTTCTATGCACATTGTCGTTTTTTTTAAATCCCATATCAATGTGGTAATTATGTAGGCACATCGGTGTTTTTCATGACAATAAAACATACCATTGAGTTTTTAATTGTTTTGAAATAAAAACCTATATTTTATAATGTATCAATCTAATTTAGTGAACTATATAGAAGAAAAGCACTGGTGCTTTGTAAATTCGTGTGCACTAGTAATTTTTTTGTAATTTTAAAAGAAAACATTGATATTGTATGGAAAATTACTAACTCAGTTGGCATTGTAACACACCAGTACATTGATATGTTTAAAACATATGGAATAGATATTGTTTAAAACTAAAATAAATCAATACTTCTTCATGTAACATGTATAATTAAATTTGGTGAATTTTATTATTTTACACATTGGTGTGTCATATATTTGAGCACACGAGTACATTGATCCAACAAAAGCATACCGAAAAAAAAAATGTTCACTAAAATCTCCAGTCACTCACCTCTCCTAGCACCCTTCGCTATAAATGGATAAGGGAGAAGTTTTTGGGGAGGTTCTGCAAAAACCTCTAGTAGAAAGTGTTTTTCGTGTAACATTTAAAGTAAGTCACAATTAAAACATAACCTTTCTCAATTACTTATAACCCTATTATAAGATTATTCTAATAAACTTACCTAAAATTTATTTTATCAACAACAAATAAGAAATTAAAATATATTCAATCTCCAATACCATAAACCCAACGTCTCCACTTTTAATTAGGTGTTATGCACAAAGGGTGTTATTCATTGAGGAAGTTGTGCACAAAGTTATTGGCAAGCGAGGCATGGGATTGAAACTAATAAATCGGGGTTGATAACAAAGGTAGACTAATTATTTTAGCCCATGTATATTACAATGCCAATCTTATAGGAGGTGAAGTGTGAAATATAAGGCACTTTATGGAGGTGAAAATGAAGTTGTAGCTATACAATTATAATTAGCATTTTGTGACAGTTCATAAAAGTTATTAGCTTTACAAAATCCTATCATGTTTTGAGAGTCTACAAATATTTGGATGTTGAAAATGAGAGGCATGAACATATGCAACGTATGTGAATAAGGGAAATTTGATATTCATGAGAAGGCACTCGATTTTTTGAAGACTCTTTTCACCTATATGTTATATAAATTTGTCGTGTATCATCGTATATATATAAAACATAGAGAATTCCACATTTCTATTTTTTTTTTCATCATGTTTCATTTGGGTGAATAATTCCAATATATAAATATATAGTACATATTCATTGATTTTTTTTTTTTTATGAAATTGCAAACATATATTGTTACATATTCTAAATATCTATTTTTTAGGGAGATATTATTGTTTATTTTTTAAACATTTTGTTGTCAGGTATATTCTTAATATATATATGTGTGTGCGTGTGTGTGTTTATTGTTTCTCCCATAATGTTTTACTAAGTCAACTATGTAATCTACCTAGTCTCCAAGTGAACCACATTACTTCAAAAATGACTTACCATATATTGTAACATACCTTCAACATTTAAAATGCCTTATATATATAATATAAACCAAGGTATAATAGGCCCATACTTTAACATGCATCTAACAACATATTTAAAACCCCATAAATGCAATTCTTCAGGGAACACACAACATTCATATATTCATTTACACAGTGGAATTAACATAATAAACACAACATAAAACTTATTCATTTATGAAATAATCAACCGACTGTGTATGAAGGACGTTCCTCCCAGTTGTAGGCTTGTTGTTCATTTTCTCTCAACAACAAACCACCTCACGCTGAGGTATGAGTCCATAAGGAGATCTGGCCCTCTTGGTTGTCCTCTCTTCATACTCAATAGCCCAAAACCCAGGCTCTACTCCAACAACACTACCAATCCACCAAATCTCTTCTCCTCAACCTACACAACCCAAGGAATGCACCCCCTTCTTTGCCGCGTAGTCCCTCCAGTTGTACCATTCTTTTATCAGGGCTCCAATGCACTTGATTGGAAAGGAATCTCACAACTAAGAACTCTATGAACTCTCACTTGCTCCAAGAGTGTTCAGAACAGCCTTCACAAGGCTCTTGATCCATTTCCTCAATAGGAATAGGCTCTAGGTCGTTTTTACAGCCACACCGACCACATTTACAGCATAAACACAACCCAATAATGACTTTCCTGAAGCAGAGTATGGATAGTGCTCTTCCCAACACTCAACTCCTCTCTTGCTGCCTAAAAACATGTAAAAATTGTCCTATTTTTCCATATGAATTTTCCTTCTTCTCCCTTGATTGCTTGACTCTCACTCTTCCCAAAGACGATTGTACTCAACCCATGCTCCCAAAATAATTAAGGGATGTGAACTTCTCACACCCACCCTCTTACATGAATTCAATGATTGAGTGACTAACAAGTCAAAGGGAGAATTATATGGTAATGGTACATTAACTCAAACAAAAGACGTGAGTTTCCCTTGGATCCCTCCACCCATTGTGGGAGTCAATGATTAATATTTTTATTAATTATCTCAATGTACATAATATATAATTCAACCACTAACACCACCGGCCTTTTCATATTAATCAATAAGAACACCACTAGCCTTGTCATGTTAATCAATAAGAACACCACTAACCTTGTCAACTCACCAACCTAAATCACATATATACAATTACATTATAATTATAATTTACCAAAAAAACACATTACTACATATCTACACTCTAAAAAGCTCCATTTTCATCCGGAATGGCCTAAAGGAGAATATTGAATATTGAGCACCATTCTAATTGGGTTTTCCCATTTGAATTCCAATGTAAAAATCATATCGAATAAGACTTACGAGCGAAAAGCAAATTCTGAAATAACATGACATATTGAATAAGAATTAAGACTTTTGGGGAAAGAAAAAATGACAGATATATTGAGACAATACAGCTAACGCGTAGAAAAGTCATATAATGACACACAAAGACAACAACTAACACCACTTATATGACACACAGAGACAACAACTAAGTCATATAAGTGGGCGAGATGACACATATATTGACATCACAAAGACAACACCTATACCTAAACCTAAACGCACTTATTGACTGGACACGTGATATACATATGGAAGGATTGCCTTTGAACTCCAGGCTTAATTTCTCCATCCCGACTGTAGAAACAACACATAAAACTCCATTGATAGGAGCATTCGCCGAGAGTCGCATAGCAGATGAATCTAACTTTACCGTTTGGGAATCAATGGAATCCTTATACCAAGATCTCGTTTGACTAAGTTACAATATTGTTCTGCTTCAACCCAACCAGGCCATTCAGCAAAAGATAGTATTCTCCATAATTCTTGTGCACTTCTTTCCGCATCTTCATTGAACCAGTCTCCATTTGCATCTATTGTTTCTGCGTTATAATCTTTAGAACGATCCCATAATAATTCTCTGGGCCTGGGATCTAGAGCAGCTTTATGCTCAGCTTTATCGAATATTTCCTCCTTATAGATTTGCCTTATTCTAGCATACCACTTGTCTTCTGCTCCATCCCAAATTCTTCCATGTATTTTTAACATATCCAATGAAAGCTTGCGAGGCATTTGGAAACAGCATGGTGTTTCCCAGTAATGTCCATAAAAATAAGTTCTTTCCATCCTCAATTCCTCGTGCCAGTGTCTTTCTAACATTTGTAGAGCACTCTCTCTATTGAAGCCCACATATTCTATTAATAGAATCATTTGAGTTCTTAATAACGCTCTTACTTCTGGGTGGACATCCGGGTGAGATTCTTTCAACTCGGAAGAGAAGATTTTCTTGCCTGCTATCATTTCCCAGAACTTATGGAGATTTGGGTAATCTCCATGATTATTGATAACACCACCCATCAGAACGATACCTGCAATCCTCTTAAAATAGAGCAATACATTTGCTTCTTTGAAGATCTCATTATATGTGTATAACAATCCCCACATCATCCTTTGGCTATCCAATTCAACCCTCTTTTCTATAAAATGTAGTATTGCTTGTCTGCTTGTTGCTGCTGTAATATCGGGACCTGAAGTATTTTCAATTAATTCATCCAGCGATTTACTTGCTAACCATACCCCAATTGTTCGTAGGATGGCAGACATCAAAACCTGGTTTTCATAAAATTAGTAAGTAGTGATCGTATTATATTTTAATGTAAACCATAAATGATTTGTATTTCCACAAGACGAATGTTACATTACAACTCATACTCTTAAACCATAAAACCGACTCACAAAGTATATATGTATACAGACATATATGTATACAGACATACCTTTGTTATGTGTTATCAGGCGAACAACTTGCTACAGATCATCAGGCCGAACAACTTGCTATAGATCTATACCAGAAGTTACGGATCAATACACGAGGAACTTCTAACAGTCCCTTATACTCTCTGACATCGTGTATCTAACATTCCCTTATACTCTCTGATATCGTGTATCTAACAGTCCCTTATACTCTCTGATATCAATACTCATACTCTTAAACCATATAAACCATAAACCATAAAACCATAACATATAAACCATAAAAGATGAATGTTACATATAAACCATAAAACCATAACATATAAACCATAAAAGATGAATGTTACATTACAACTCATACTCTTAAACCATAAAACCGACTCACAAAGTATATATGTATACAGACATACCTTTGTTATGTGTTATCAGGCCGAACAACTTGCTACAGATCATCAGGCCGAACAACTTGCTACAGATCTATACCAGAAGTTACGGATCAATACACRAGGAACTTCTAACAGTCCCTTATACTCTCTGACATCGTGTATCTAACAGTCCCTTATACTCTCTGAYATCGTGTATCTAACAGTCCCTTATACTCTCTGATATCGTGTATCTAACARTCCCTTATACTCTCTGATATCGTGTATCTAACAATCCCTTATACTCTCTGATATCAATACTCATACTCTTAAACCATATAAACCATAAACCATAAAACCATAACATATAAACCATAAAAGATGAATGTTACATATAAACCATAAAACCATAACATATAAACCATAAAAGATGAATGTTACATTACAACTCATACTCTTAAACCATAAAACCGACTCACAAAGTATATATGTATACAGACATACCTTTGTTATGTGTTATCAGGCCGACCAACTTGCTACAGATCATCAGGCCGAACAACTTGCTACAGATCTATACCAGAAGTTACGGATCAATACACGAGGAACTTCTAACAGTCCCTTATACTCTCTGATATCTTGTATCTAACAGTCCCTGATATCTAACAGTCCTTTATACCTAACAGTCCCTTATACCTAACAGTCCCTGATATCTAACAGTCCCTGATATCTAACAGTCCCTTATACCTAACAGTCCCTGATATCTAACAGTCCCTTATACCTAACAATCCCTGATATGTTGTATCTAATTGTAATTCCGACACAATTCGAGTGACATGTGGCAGGCTTTGCTTTCTTTTAAAAAAACAAATATTGTTGGAAGATCGGCCCATTAGCGACATCCAAGTGACAATTTTCGCTTCTTGAAATCTTTACCAGCTATGAATTGCCATGAGAAACCAAATGTGACAAGATATGTCTGTTGCTTCTCCAGACCTTATTGACCTATGACCATATTCAACTATATCTTAGTAGACTTAGATGTGAAACTAGAAGAAAGTAGGATGACTTGATCGTTGAAGAAGAATAAATGACTTTGAATGGTAGTGACGACTTGCTCTTGTTTTTGTTCCTCCCTTTAAAATTGAACTTGAAACATAGAATTAATATGTCCAAAAAAAACAACTTCAAAAATTGAACTTATCTTAAAAAACATCAACAATGAATGCACATAATCCTGTGGAAGAAAAGCGCTCCACTTGAAAGAGAAACTCAACCAAATTAGTGTATTATAAGTTGCTCTTCATACCCTAAAAAACAATTCCCTCCCTCAAGGAAGAAATAAGAAAAGTTGACTCCAAAATTACCACTCTCTTTGTGATTGTTTTTCCTTGAAAAACATGTTGATATCAACAAGAAAACGATTTTTCTCCGAAAACTATGCTATAAATAACTCCAAAAAGGATTGCTCCACATGTTCAAATATGCCCCATACAATAATCAATAGACGTCAATTATGGCACTTTTACTACTATTGAGAATGGATTTAGAAAAGGTGCTTGCATTGTTGTTGGTGTTGTCTTTCCAAAAATGGCACCCTGCTATGGTTAAAATCTGAACCACAAGTGACCTCCTCTTGGACCTCTAAAGATGAAATATCAAATAATGCTTAAAAAAATTCCACAAAGCATAACATGTTGAAACTCGAAACTCGAGTAGGGAACATGTCCCAAAATTAAATTAAAAAAGTTGTCTTCTTGCAGGTTGGAAATACCTCCTTGAAAACTACTCCCAAACCGTTGGTAACTACCCTCAAAACAATGCCTCACCAATGCATGAATATGGTAAAAACTATCAGCATTAAAGTTGCCTAAACAAACCCAGATTACTCCAAACTGAGAGCCATTTTAGTCTTCACCTAAACTGGTATACTCACTAGAAGTCTATTTTTCCATTTGTAAACCTTACTTTCTGCCTCGAAGAAAATGCTTATGTTGGATTAAGATTCATTGATTTTATGCAACGAAGTTTTGCTAGGTCTATGGCTGACCTGAAATGATGCAAATTTAATATGGATACGTTGAATTAAACTTATAGTAAAACGTTTTTTTGAGTTAGGAATAAACTAATCATAGCCCTACACTTGTTTGCTTGATATGTCATGATAAATCAACACTATATCTAGGCCCGGATCGTATTGATTGGGACACTAAATTATATATAAATATGTTGATATATATGCTAAACCTGTCCCTTTTTTGAAGAACTAGACTGATTACATATCTATAGGATTTACATGGCAATGTCTATCACCTTTTTGCCGGTAGTCCTTTATTCCCTACTATGATTTCAAAATGTTCTCCTCAACTTGTGTATGTAAAGATGCCAAAAATATTCACCAAATGAATCACTCCACATACTCCTAGTAGTTAGGAAAATTATCATATATGGAACCATTGCAAAGTATAATGCTGGTAACACATTGAAGTGTAATCAAGCTTGAACACCGCCATCCCCAAAACTCAATGTAACATAGTTTACACTTTATGGTTAGAATTTTTGATATATACATCACCTAGCCTGGAACTTGTTAAATGTATATTCTAAATCCATGTAAGAAGCATAAAACTTTTGTAACACTTTGTTTTCTCCCAAGACTTTAATCATATTTAAGACTTGAATTGCAATTAATGAAAACACAAGACAAATGGCTGAGAGGGAAGCATTGAAGTACTAGCCATGATATCATGAGTGGGACTAGTGAGGTGGAATTGGGAATTTTTAATGAGGACAAATAAGAAGCTTGCCCAACAATACAACCTACACTTTGAATGGCACTAATGGCTTGCTCTTTGTTGGACAGGCAGTTTTGTATGAAATTTTGGGAGAAAAAACCTAAGGATGAGGAAAGTGCATAGAAGAAAGAACAAGACAGGGCACAGAAGGAAGGATAGCACACAGGACGAAGGTAATGAACAGATAGAAGGATAAAGAAAGTGAGTGAGAGGAGAAAGCATAAAGGACGACAATGTGCCTTTCTAGAAATAGAAGAACAACAGAAAAGTTGTATAAAGAGAGAAAAGTAAAGGTAAGAAAACAACCAGCTAACTGAAGTTGGCTATGCCATGTATTGTAATGGTCTATTTTGGGATAGATAAGAATAGAGATTTAAGCCCTAGATTTTGGCTATAAATATGTAACGGGTTGGGTGAAAAAGGAGCTAAAGTTATAGAGAGTGAGAGAGCTAGCAGGTTAGAGAGAGCTTGTAGAATCTATAGAGGTTGAGATTATGCAAGAATCATGAATGTAATCAATTGATACGATGAATAAAGACGGAGTTGAGAGATACTCTTGCATCTTATGTTCTTTACTTGTTTATGTGCGTTTATGAATGAAGTTGTTATAGTTTGTAGACCAGACTTACTTTATGGATTGATTATGGTGCAATATTAATGAATGATTGCGATAATATATGTGATAACCACACAAATACATAAGCTAGAAGAAGGAACAATGAAGCGGATATACGCCTCCCCTTCCCTTACTCCTGCAGAAGTCTGGTTCCTGCAGTCCTCATAGATACCTTGGGTGAGACTTCATTTGCGCAAGAAGGCAATGCTAAAGGGTCAATGTCTTAAGGATTTGTTGGTCATAGTTAGCCAAAACCTTGGGTCTTATAACCCGTGCACATACCAGTATAAGCCAAAAAAAGTTTTGTTGCTAGGATTGGGACATTGCGACTAAGGGGATGTTTTGGAGGCCGACTAAGAGGGATATTATCGACTGGTTGGAACGAAAAGAATGGGAACTTGCATGAAAAGAGAAAAAGAACCCTCAAATGAGTGACAAGAAATGGATGCAAAAGTATATGTTCATGGATATGCATGAAATTTTCTTTGGCGAATTTCCAAAAATTCTCACCGAGTGGCTAGAAAGGCTGGTAGAGAAGACATGAAGGTTTAGTGTTGAAGTGCCAAAGAATCAGACTCCTGAATTGGTAAGACAATTGAATTCAGTAAATAACCCAACTACTCGTGAAATTGATTTTTGGTTAGATAGTGTATTAGGGGGTTATGTTACAGAATTTGTAGTAGATTGCATTCAATCATACAATGTTGCAAAAATAAAAAATTTCAAAGGTCTGCGCGGAAGGTTCTTGAAATCATTGAATACATGGATAAATATGTTGTTATGAGAAAAAAAATGTGATGATTATGAAGTTAGATGACCAAAAGGGCTTTGCGCACATAGGGGGAGTTGGACGATTATAGGGGAATCGTCTGAGAGAAGGAAGCAATGAAAAAGGAAGGAAGGGAATGAGGATGAAAGAAGGAAACATACCAGAGGAAGAGTATGATTTTGGAGAGTTGCCCGCAAGACAAAGGTACAAGAGGCAAAATACTAGGGCTGGGAGAGAAGAGCAACATCCGAAAGAAAGTGAACCTTGTGCACAAGTCTGAATCGTGGAGATTCCATATGTAGGAGGAAAATAATAAAGTTATCAGTCTAATCCACTAATAGAGGAGCCAATAAGTCCTACTCGTACAGGATCCTGTGTTGAATACACGACCTCATGTGCGTCACCACAATCAGAGATAATAGCTGACGATTTGTCAAAAGGCATCA
>JASDQU010372160.1:43724-58870 GCA_032191745.1 Picea mariana | reverse complement strand
GAGCAGTGGCTGGAGTCCAAGTGAAAGAGTTCTTTTTTAGGAGAGCAGTGAGAGGTGCTGCAATCTTTCCATAATTCTTAACAAACTTGCGATAATACCCTGTTAAGCCTAGAAATCCACACAAGCTCTTAAAAGTCTTTGGGTCAGGTCAGTCTTGCATAGCTTCAATATTTTTAGGATCCACCCTGATGTCATCTTTTCCAACCAGATGACCCAAGTATTCTACTTTTGAGGCGCCAAAAGCACATTTAGACTGTTTCAAAAAAAGTTGGTGCTGAGAGAGTAGATGGAGAACTCGATCCACATGAGAAAGATGGTATGTCCAAGTTTTTCTATAGATGAGGATATAATCAAAGAAAACTAAGACAAAATGGTGGAGGAAAGGATAGAAGACATGATTCATGAGGCTTTGGAAGGTGGAGGGGGAATTACACAAGACAAAGGGCATGACCAAAAACTCATAGTGACCCTCATGAGTTCTAAAGGCAGTCTTGGGAATATCTACCTCTTTCATACGTATCTAGTGGTAGCCGAAACAAAGATCCAGTTTAGTGAAGAATTGGGCGCCCCTCAATTTATCCAGGAGGTCATCAATGACAGGAATGGGGAATTTGTATTTGATGGTAAGTTTGTTGAGGGCACTAAAGTCAGGACACATTCGCCAAGAACCTTCTTTCTTCAGAACCATGACCACAGGAGACGAATAGGGGCTCGTACTAGGGTGGATAACACCTGCATTAAGGATTTTCTGGACCATTTTCACAATTTCATTTTTTGGGGAAAAGGGGTGACGATACAGATTGATATTGGGAGGAAGGCTTCCTAGTACAAGGGGAATGGAATGATCATGAACACCATGGGAAGGAGAGATGCCTTGGGGAGTCGAAAAGACTAATTGATGTTTAGAAAGGATGTCTTGGAGGTCTTGTGGTATGGAGGGTGTCTCTATTGCTTGTATGGCATGGAGTTGGGCGATAACACCAGAATGACCCTTTTTGAGCAGCTTTTCCATGCGATGGGAACTAATGATCTTAGGTGAACCAGCGGTGATGCCTTGGAACTTATATTGGTGGCCCTCCTGGTCAAATTGCATGGTTAAGTCTTTAAAATCCATGAGAATGGGACCCAAATTCCTTAGCCAGTATACACCCAACACAATGTCATAACCTTCCATGTCGATAGAAAACATATGGGATTTCAGGTGGTAGTCACCAATTTGGAGATGCACATTTTCACAATGCCCTCCACATTTCATGGAACCACCGTTGGCAATCATGATTTGGAAATTATTGACGGCATGGATGTAGCAATGAGTTTCTTGGGCAATGTGACAATGAATAAAATTATGGGTGCTGCCACTATCAACCAAAATGATGACCTTCTGATGCTTGATGTAAACGATTAGCTTGAGGGTTTGGGGAACAAATAAGCTAGTGAGAGCATTGAGGGAAATGACTGGTTCTACTTTGGGAGGGTCTGAGGGAGGGGTTATGTCAGTGGATTCATGTGATTCAGACATAGAGGGAGTTTCTTCATCTTCTTTCGAAATCTCCTCGGAGATGGCCATAAAAAGATTTTATTCTTTTCACTTGTGGCCCAGGAAATATTTTTCATAACAATTATAACAAAGGCCTTTGAGTTGGCGTTCATCCATTTCAACCCGGGTCAATTTTTGGATCTTTAGTGGAGCAGAGGGAGTAGTGGGATTTACTAGTTTAGGGAGAGGGATGAAGGAGGGTTTACGGTTTTGAGAAGATACAACCTATTGTGCTTCTTTATCTCTTTTGGTAGCCTCCACCCAACTCTCGGGCCAAGACATGAGGACATGGGCCTGAATTTCATCCTTGAGGCTGCTGATAAAACACTCTCGGAAAAAGGCATCAGACATGCCCTCTGTTCTAAAATCTAGGCACTCAAAGGCAGCTATAAAGTCTTCCACTATTCCTAATTGTTTCATCTTTTTCAAACGGCCCAATTGGTTGTTGTCAGTCTTAAAGCATTCATAAAGCTTTGCCATAAATTGTGTTCAAGCAATATACCCTTGACGAGAATTTTTTCTCCATTGCCACCATTGCCAACGTTCTTGATCTAGATGGAGAACACCATACTGGAGTTTGGCCAAGTCATCTGTAATGTTGTATAAAGAGAAGTAATGTTCCATTTGGGTTACCCAACCAGTGGGGTTAGAGCCATCAAATTTGGTTACATCCACGCATGGAAGACGTAGGTCACGTTGAAAGTGATGGTTCTGCAAGGTATGGGAATGAGAGGAATGGTCACCTTCATTATGTGGGGGTGAGGAAGAGGAAGGGTTATCTGTAGGGATATGCAGTTTGGGGCAGAGTGTCAAAAATATTGATTCAAGCTAGGTGGTGAGGTCTTGTTTGATTTTGCCCATTGAGGACTGCATGGTTGTATTGATGGCGGCGACATTGGCACTGAGTTATTTCACTTCTTGTTGGGTCTCAATGAGACCCGATTGCAAGGTGTTGAAGCGAGCTTCCAAGTCTTGGCTATGAGTATGGGCCATGAGGATGGGGGAACTGAAAAGGGGTGAGTGGGGTAAAAAAAAATTTCCGAAAAAATGATATGGATGAATGTAATAAGGGAGAAGAGATGAATCCAATGGAATAGGTCTGAAATAATGGTGAAAAAAATTCCATACTTTTTTTTTTTTTTGATGGAGTTATACTCCAGTCTAAAGAATACTACAGAGAGGAAATGCCCAAATGATTAACCAGAAATAAATGTGTATTTACTTGGCAACCTAAACATAGTTGCGTGGCAATAGATCTTGTATGTTTTAATTTGTTTATGTTTTTGTCCCCAAGGGTTAGGTATTCAAGGGTTCTACAGACAAGGGTTTTCCCTATGCTATATCTCTCTGATATATGTGCGGGGTCCAACAGTAGTACTCGTCCCAATATCTCAGGGCACTAAATAAGGAGGATAGACCGTACCCTTAGTCGTACTACCCGAATACCCAGGTACTAGAGAGTATCTTCTCGAGTGTTGTTCTCGGTGACACTATAGCAATCAAGCAACCGATCGGTTTATCTAAAAAGGGCTTCAGGTAATGTAGGCCGATTCGTACACAAGTGTTGTCTGATGCACTACCACTTGAAGGGGTACCAACAGGGGTTATAAGGGTGGCCAACAGATGTGCGCTTAAGTACCACTTGTATTTCATAGGTGTATGAATCCCTCAACCGCGGGTTTATGCATGTAACGACAGATCTCTGTGGCTTAAAGACGTCAGAATACGTCTCTACCCTGAAATAATTTAACCCACACTTTCTGTCGAGGAAAGTGCTCTGATACCACTTGTAATATACCAGATATAAAATGTATGGAAAACAGAAATAAAATGCTAGTAATGGCAGAATAACAACAATATAACCAAAACATTCACCACAATAACACTGAAATGATACAAGAATAACAACAGAAACAACACTTTGAATCTGAAAGCAATGTTGAAGGGCCTCTTCGAAAGGGAAAAATCCAGTTGAGCAGATCTCTATTACAATAATCTCCAAGCTAGGGTTCTCATACCCTCGACTTCTATTTATACTAAAAAGAAGCTTCTAGAGGAAGATCCTTCTAGAAGCGGAAGCTTCTATTAGGTCTTCTTACATCCGCCTTATTCTATTTTATTGAAAGGCCTTATTAATATTGACCTTTATTACATCTGAATATATTGTTCTACCGATGTGCGGGTTAGGACCCTAACAAAACTCCTGAACAATTGCTTCGCTGATAGGTCCTTCTAGTTGTTGCTCAATTATAGAAACTACTTGTTCGAGTAGTGTTCCTTTGCCTTCAATTTCTTCAAACAATAGGTAGTCCGCCTCTTGGCTCAGCTGGAGTTTCTGGGTGACTTCCATCACTCTATTTTGTGTGGTAAGAACGATTTTTTGGGCAGTGCATTGTTCCTGGGATCTCTTCATCCTCTCGATGGGTGACAGGAGCTTGAGTTGCGCCTATACTTTATCGGCTTGCTGCTTTTCTTCCTAGAGTTGGGACTCCAGTTTCTTCAACTCTGGGTCTTCATATAGTTGTTCATATATCTATGTGCTTCTACTACTTAGATTTTTACAATCTGTAGCAAGTGTTTTAATCCTCTCGATTGCGTTCTGAGCATTCAATTCTCGTTGGTCATGCACTTCTTTCGGAGTCTGTGGTATGGTCTGAAGCTCTAATTCCACGACCCTTTGTTGAATTTTCTGAATAACTTCAGCCAGCTTCATCACTTGGTGCTCTATGGGCTCTTCAGCCTTCTGATCTAAGGCGGTCATAGAGAAAAATGCTCTGTTGACGGCTTCTTCAATTCCTATCTTCTTTGTGAGTAGCTTCTCTTTCTCTTTTTGGATATTCGCCCTGTCTTCTTCAAATTTTTCTTGGAGAGCACTCTTCTCTTGTTGCGCGGTTTGACATTGTTCAGTAAGTTCCTCTTGTGCTTTCTTTAGGGCCTGGGTGGCCTACGCTTTTTCTTCCTAAGCATGTCAAAGGAATACTTTGATTGTATCAACAATATTGCGGAGCTGAACGGATTCATCTCTCGCTTATGTTGTTCCTTCTGGCAGAGGTGCAGTAGAGGTTTCTCGGCTAGACTGGAGTGCTTGTTGTACTCCCTGGACTGCGATCTCAATCTGGATATACATTTGTTCCTGTTTCGCCTCCTTCTTCTCTATGGTTTCCTTTGAAGCATCATTGACCACTGCAACAATGAAATCAAAATCATCCAACGTGAGGGCAGTTCACATCTTCGTTACAGGGGTTCTTGGTTTCTTTCTGGACGAAGATTTCAGAGGTGAGACCTTCCTTTTCTTCGATGAGTCTTCTTCGTCCTAAGGTAGTGGTACTTCGACTCTCTGGTTTTTTGTACCTTCTTCATCATCACCTGTTTCATCTGGTGTAATGGAAGTTGTCCTTACAAATAGGTTGTCAACATCTTGGAATTCTTAGGTCTTCTTCTTTAACTTTGCTTTCTTTGTCTTAATGGGCCAAGGTGTATCCTGTGCAGTTCTGGGGCTGTCGATGTCGGACATTTCTTCAAGGTCTGCAGGAACAAGGAGGTTCGTCGACCATTCTTTCGTGATCTCTTCTAGGTCTTCTTCTATCAACTTATAATAGGACTGAAGTTGTTCCTGCTGCTCATCAGTGTGTGGGGTTAGGTATATAAAGTGGCGGTCAGTGATGAACTTTATCAGAGGTCAGAATCTCTATAAAGTGTTCAGGGTTATGCATGGTTCACTCCTTATGGATGCTTTCAATTGGTTATAGTACGTGTAGAAAATGAATTTTATTTCCATTGCTTGCTCATGTCATTCGAGTACCATAATGTACTGAACTTCATGGCTAGTGGCTCAAAGGGGTCTAGGTCCGGGAAGGTTGTGCCTTCTGGTATCTCCCATGCAACAAAAGCAATTAGTATCATGAGCCAGCTAAAATGGAATTCATTCCCCTGATCCTAGGCTTCTTTGAAGTCAATCTTCAGTTGATTCACCAGGTGCTTCTCCCAGTTCATCTGTAGTCCCTCGGCGCACTTTCTTGGGAGGTCAACTACAAATCTAGATACTTGTGTTTGTCAATTCTTGCATACAAACTTCCTTGCGATCAGTTAGCATGTGAGGCGTACTGTGCCACTTTCAATGGAAGCTACCTTGTAGCCTCTTGCGCCTTTCTCAACATCGTCATAGGCATTTTTTCTCTTTTGCACAAGAGCGTGGTCTGCAGTCTTTCTAGGATAGTACTCATGGGGATCAAGGCACTGCATGATAAGCTCGGTGATCCTATTGATCAACACCAGATCAACAGTTATGCGACAATCTATCCACGGGTATCCTCCATGGTAACTTGCTAGAAGTAGTTTTACACAAGTATTCACCTTCTAGTGTCTGCCGAAGTGTGGTACTTTCATGACGTTGAGAAAAGTAGACTGCGCGAGGTTCATTGTCCATTGCTGAAGGATGAGCTTCAAATTCTTGCCCTTAGTTCTCGTCAAGAATTTATACGGAGCGAGCATGCTATAAGATTTACAGTCCCCCAGGTTGAAGTCGCAAAACTTCAACAATGTAACCTTGTCTTGATCTACACGGTAGGTGCACACTCCTTTCGGTAGGTATGCAGTGACTAGGGTGTATTCAAAGTCTCTAGGGACATTGTCCCTGTTAATCTCGCCACTCAGAAGGGGTATGTAACCTGGTAGGATGGATGGCACTAACTTCATGTTGGCTATGTCATCCTTATGCTTAGTTCTTCTTTCTATGTCGGCTCGAGATGTTCCTACTCGAGTAGTCGACAGGGAGGCTTGCACTCCTCCCTTCGATGATGCTTGGACTACAGTGGACATTCTTCTTTCTGACATGGTTCTCTCAGTCATTAACTCAAGAAGGACCTCTGTGACAGATTCCTCAAGTTCGGTGAGCTCGTCGGACATATGCACTCGGGAAAGATAATCGAGGTCACGATGATCTCAAAATGCTGCACTAGGATGAACAATCTGCTTGCAATGATCAATGTAGACAATCACTAGTTCTGCGGGCTTCAATTTCATAGTTGGAAAAAGTGTTCTTCAGGCACGGCGCGACGAGCTAAATAGGAAATTGGTCAATGATCTGCTTGCAACGGGTATGAATCTTTCATGAACGTTGATCCATTCATTATGGCATGGTCCAATGGTCTGGTAGTGATCTTTTAATGCTTTTCTTCCTGTTCGGGGTGGAATTCGAACGAGTCTATTAGTCCAATGGCTATATTTCTTCGCCACAACAAAGTGCCATATGTCATTGTTCTGGTATCCCGGTGAAGCTCAATTCCTGTGATTTTTCCTTCTACGAATTTCCTGGTGGAATCTTCTATATCTTTTCTATCTTGGCTCTCTTCTTACTTAGCTTCCTAGCCTTCTTCCCAGTGAGCTTCGTCTCGGTCATCCTTTTTTCATTCTGATCCTTATCCTCTCTCGACATAGTCACTTCGCGATGCTAAGATTATTTCTTCAGATACAAGGGTAATACACCTTCATCATATGGATTAGGTATTTCAGTCTTCTATGGTTCCTCTAATGCACTTATAGCTTCGACATCCAAGTCCCTGGTGTTTAATATCTTATATCTGTTCTCTTGTTCTTTCATCAAGTAAGTGATCTTTCTAGTCATAAATTCCATGAGTTCTTTCTTCTTTTGTTCTAGGGCTTCCTTTTCTTCTTTTCTCTGGATCTGGTCTTTTTCAATCCAAATCTTGCCTAACAAAGCTGGAAATGGGCCATAGTCCTCAATAAATTTAATAACTTCAAATTCTTCCTCCACCGAAGCTCCATGGGCACTCATAGCTATCAGGGTAATCCTGCCACATAGGGTTACCATTTTTCCTTTAAAAAGTCTTATTTTTCCTAGTGAAGGAACCATAGCAGGCCTTCCTAGGGTTTCCCAAGTATTTTCTGTCATAATTTTCATCTATGTTCCCTCATCCAGAGCACAATCAATGTCAAAGTATCCTATTATTACTTTGATTTTCTCCTTTTCTTTGAAGATATCTGACAAACTGGCATCTTTATGTTCATCTAGGGTTTCTTTCATTTTCAGCAACATAATCTCTTATTTTTTCTGGGGTTCTTCTATAATCTTAGTCTCTTGATCTCCTTCAGGGTTTTCTTTCTCTCTATTCATCTTTTCAAGTCTAGCAATCATTCTAGGGCAATCCAGTACTTCATGGTCCATAGCCTTAGAATATAGGCAACTAGGGTTTCTCTTAGGGCATTCCTTAGCAATATGTCATGGTCTTCTACAACTGTAGCAAAGAGTTAATCATCTCTTTCTCTTCAATGATCCCCAACTTTTCTTATATTGTGCGCTAGGATCATAATGGCGAACCTGCAAAAATTTCTTTCTAGGATCCTGCATCCATTGGTTAGTCCAAAAATTCTTTCTATGCATAGGTATAACATATCTATCATTATTCTTATCAGATCTATTCATATCAAACGTTCTGTCATCTAATAATGCCCTAGTTTTCAAGCTAGGACAAAATCTATCAAGCATACCTAAATCCATACTTTAGAAAAAAAAAATTCACCTCTTTTACTTCTACAGGGCACAAAGCTTCCAGATCTAAGAACTTTTAACTATTCTTGCCTTTATCGGAGCACATAGATTTCATATCTTACTTCTTTTCTTCAGTATCAACCTATTTTCTTTCAAATCTGACTTCTTTCCTTCAGATCTATCCTTCCTTCTTCAGCACGGATCTTTTTAGATCAAGTGGATCACTGTGCACTAGGGCATAGATCCATGCACAAATCTTTTACAATTTCAGGATGAATCTTTGCACAAATCTTCTTCTTCTCAGTTCCTAGCAATCACAGTTTCAGTCCTGACAATGAAACCATTTTTTGGCACAAGGGCAGACCCAGGGTTCAACTCTACAATAGCACACCAACAAAACCCTAACTACTGTCCCTTTCGGCAACACCTACGAAGCAGATGAAGTATCACCTGAGGTAGAGGCATGGGTGGTTGTAGGACTTAGATGTATGCAACCTTAGTTGGGACACAGACTTGTGATTCTAACACTTAACAGAGCACTTAGCAGTTAATCTTCATCAATATTTAGTCTTATTATACTTTGCAGATAACACAAAGCATCGCAACATTTACTTAGATCTAAGATCTTTCAGCACTTAGCAACAGTAAATAGATCAGATCATGTAGATCAGCACTAAGCATATTCATACATATCAGAGCTAACATTCATTCATAGCTCATAAGCACAAAGCCTAAATATACCTATCTAAACATATCAAAGCACCTAGCAAAGGAAGAGACAAGCACATCAAGTTGAGGCACAGAGCACAACACACATATTTACCATGGTTCACCCGCACCCTGGGACTACGTCCACAAAGTCTTCTTATTTATCAATGTCTTCAATCGGTTACAGCACAATGCCTCCAAACCTTACTATGCACAGGACTAAAGATCTACGTATCTCGCTAGATCCTTCTTCCTTGCCTTACAACACAAAGCCTTCTACAGTCTCTCACAAGGAATTGCACTTAGCTCTGCAAGTCTTACACAAAATGCACAAAGCCTTACAATACTTTATCACACAGATCCAACTCTTAGCACTTTAGCCAACTTGCACTAAGCAATCACCAAGTGCACTAAGTAACAAATTCTACTATTTATTACATTGCCTATCTATTTATACATTACAAAAGTGGTCCTAAGCATGGGTGAAACCATGGGCCGACATCCTTTCCCCATTACATTAACCGAAAACCCTAAAAGGACCCAAAAAAGGGTCTAGCTTCCATGATTTCCGCTTCGAGTTGAGCTCCATATTGGACAAGTTGTCGAAGTCCAAAAAATGGTCAAATATGAAAAAGTGTTCCTCAAAACTTGGTCAAGGGCCAACATATACCATATAACCCTTGAGATTTATGAAGGAATTAGAATTCCCTTTGTTGTATTTGTAGACTTTTTGTGTGAGTTGTGGAACTGATCCGAAAAGATATTTTAAGTGACTATGGTTGAGTTATTAAGCATGTGTTGATTAACCATTTAAGGAAGCATAAAGAAAGAGGAAGAAGATATGAGAAGTTATCACATCCACATAAACATGTACAGAACTGAAATGAAGCAATAAATAGAAAACCATAACGAGAGAAGTGATAACGGAGTTTGGCAATCTCACCTACGTCTCCAGGCCTTTGTCTCAGTGGGTGAGGCATCTTTATTTCTGTTCAAATCTCAATAAGTACATCACAACAGTGCCATAAGGCTACAATAATGATATGTTCTTTTTCTCCCAAATCTCTAGAACCCAACAAAATAAACGACACTCAAAATGGATGACCGGAGCTCCCAGAAATGGCCCACAAAGATGCGCTCCTCAATAACTTCCCTGCATAAAAATGGATTTGGCTTGGATTTCCTTCATCATAAATCTTCTTTGACCATCCTCCATGGCCTCAAGAAGGAATTTTTTATATATATCTGAGGTTTTTTATCATCCCCCAACTTCCTCCCAAATGATGGCCTCAAAAAGGGCCCAATATCCCCCAATAATGGGATAAATCTTCTAATAGCAGGACAAAATCAATTAAAAATACACAAACATAGGGTAAAATCCCACTTTGCAATATATTATTTTTCTTAGCCCCTTTTTCTGGGCGTGTGCCCCCTTAAATGGTCATATGGATACTACATATGGCCAAGCACTAGCCCAAAGGGCTGTGCAGTGGCCCCCTCTTAGGGTAACACCTAGTCGCATGCGTTTTGGGTGGAACAACGGTATAAAATCTTCATTGTCACCTATGCATTGGCCCTTGTACATGGTCATATGAAATCCCATGAAATTGGGGGGGATCCCCATTTTTCTACACCCCAACTGTGCTCTGTTCATGTTGCATCCCACAATAGGACCGCACACTTACGCAACGTGCCTGGCCCATGGTATTAACCCTAGTCTTATGGCAAAGGGAGTGCCCTTATCTATGGCTTATCCATGAAGCTTCTGCACATTTGTTGATGTGTAGACACATCGAATTGCATAAATCTGTGGGTTGGGGCCTAGCCCCAGCCCTTTCCGCCCCCATTTAACACATTACAATGATTCAAATATTATAATGTGGGTTTTAATACCCAAGTTACAAAGGTGGCACGTTGGCTAATGAACCCTTCCTAAAGTGATTGATTTATCCATAGGACTTGGGTTCGAACCCAATGATCTCCAAATAATTTTTCCCTTCAACTAGAGATGGGGTGCCACATGGCACCCTTTCATTGGTTGTCAATGATGGCACTTGTCAACGTTATATCGGTCCCTGTCACTACCTAGTCACCCTACTGCCTATGCTGCCACATGTCAATTTGTTGATGTCAGCATGATGATGTCAGCAGGACATCATGTTGACATCATCATTGACTTTTTCCAGTTGACCTATTAACTTTTTAGTTGTTTGGGAAAATGGTCAGAGTGTGATAACTCTAGCATACACCGTCTATTTGAGAAAGTAAATATATGGTCGAAATTAGCATGATGATACAGTCACAATGGAATTGGTTTCATTCGATTCTAATAAATTTAATTTTTAATCCTTTTCTGGACCTGGGAAACCTCCTGGATCCGATTTTGGATCACACCTTCCCACTAAGGACCTTTTGGTCCCAAAAAAGTTACTGACCAATCAAAAATCTCTAGATAGGCCACCCAACTTATCCTATGTCTCTGAACTCTGTCATGTGCACCTGTCTCATCAATATCAAATTTAACACAATCATGACAACTCAGAGCATATTGTTAGCCATTTGAACCCTGTCACATTTTACTAAAGCCACTATCATCCATGTAGACAACATTACTAATGATAGCATAAAAAATATGACTATAAATGAGATGATATACTTGTAATATTTGCACGACATGAGCTTATCTTGAAGCAAACTGTGATTGATTTTCCATTCAACAATAATTTCATGTTCTTTCTTAAGATCGATTACTTCATTTGAAACAATTATTGGTTTGTTGCTTGCTTGAAATGCCTTCTTTAATTGTATCATTGTTTGAAGTGTTTTATTTTCCTTAACATGATGAGCATGAACCACATAATCTTGACCTACTTTGGTTAATTGATATTGATTCTTTGTCCTATAGAAGATTGCTTTACGATCAAACAAGTATGGACTACCTAATACCATTCTCTTAGTGGCACTACATCACATGTTACCTTGTCCACATACTTATATGAAATTGCAAATTTTAATGTGCATTGTTTGGTTATGTGCATTTGATGATGATTTATTATCCATTTAAGTGTGTATGGCTTATGATGTACTTGTGTTTTTAATCCCAATTTATTAACCAATTCTTCTGAGATTAGATTAGATAGAGTTCCAATGTCGATTAATGTATCAACCTTAGTGTGTCGCATGATTACTCTTATATGAAACAAGTTACTTCTACAATCAATGCCTTCACCAATTTTACTTGTCATACCAACCAATGAGACCTTTGATTCATCACCTGAATCCGATCCCAAGTCTGTGGGTCTTGTTTCTGTTGCAACTGTTTGCTTCCCTTACCTTTCCTTGAACCACTTTGGCCTCTTCTCGGGATGCAACTGCCGACATTTGTCCTCATCATGCCCCTCTTTCTTGCAATGCTTGCAAGAGGGCCTCTCTTCCTTTCTCGTCACTGCATTTGACTTTTTTCCATGCCACTTCCTCTTATCCTCTTTCCTTGAAGATGATTCCCCTGATACACCTGCTTTCCCTACTTCAATATATGTCGCTTGAACAGAAACCTCATCAAGGTTAGTGGGTCCAAACATGAATACAATATTTCTAATATGTGCAGGTAAACCTCCTATATGTTTCATATGGGTTTCATGTGTATGTAAAGGGATATCTAACATCAATGCCATTTTACGAAATCCATATGTATACTCTTGCACTGTTTGTCATTTACTTAGTTTTAAATCTTGTCATTCAATTAATGATTTTTCTTTATAACCCAAAGGATAGAATTGCTTTCTAAGTGCAGAAATGAAACTTTTCCATGATGGAAATACATTACCCACTTGTTGCATTCGGTTTTGCAACTTTCTTTTCCACTAGATCAGAACTGTACCTACAAGTCTCAAAGATGCCAACTTGATGTGTGTGGCCTCATCCTTGATCTGTTGCACATTGTAGTAAACCTCCATCTTCCTAACCCAATTGTAAAGTCTCTTTGCATTAACTTCACCATCATGTATGGGTAATTCAAATTTAACATCAAGTTTCAATAATGGCATTTCATTCTTATGTTTATGAACATGTTTCTTTGCATTGGATTTAGAACTTGAACTTGAAGAAGAAGGAGGTGATGATGGAGGTGAAGGAGGAATCTAAGGAGGATCATATCCTTATTCACTTTTTCCCTTTGAATATTCACCCAAAACTGGTCTATTTCGTTCCAAGTAATCCTCGTACAAAACTTTCACCATCTCCAACATAGAAAGGAAAGTTTTTTGAAACTCTTTCTCATCAAGAGAAAGTCCCTCTTCCGATGCCATCTTCTCCCTTTGAAAAGTTCTCTTTCTCAATACAATCAATGGATTCTCTTCAACAATCTTGCCTTCACCATGAAATATCTTTTCCCTGGTTAACATGCAAAACTCAAATCCAAATGTCAACTAGCTCTGATACCACTTGATCTGAAAAGATCTTTTAAATGACTATGGTTGAGTTATTAAGCATGTTTTGATTAACCATTTAAGGAAGCTTAAAGAAAGAGAAAGAAGATATGAGAAGTTATCACAACCACATAAAAATGCACAGAACTGAAATGAGGCAATAAACAACAAACCATAACAAGAGAAGTGATAACGGAGTTCGGCAATCTCGCCTACATCTCCGAGCCTTTATCTTAGTGAGTGAGGCTTCTTTATTTCTGTTCAAAGATCAATAATTACATCACAGAAGTGCCATAAGGCTAAAAAATTGATCTAGTATTGTTCTCCCAAATCTCTAGAACCCAACAGAAGAAACAACACTCAAAATGGATGACCGAAGTTCCCAAAAATGGCCCGCAAAGGTACGCTCCTCAACAACTTCCTTGCATAAAAATGGATTTGGATTGAATTTCCTTCAACATAACTCTTCTCTGAATATCCTCCATGGCCTTAAGAAGACCTGGTTTAAATATATCTGAGGTTGGTTATCATCCCCCAACTTCCTCCCAAAAACTAACCTCAAAAAGGGCCCAATATCCCCCAATAATGGGCAAACTCTTCTAATAATAAGCCAAAATCAATTAAAAATCCACTAACATAGTGTAAAAACCCACTTTGAAATATATTATTGTGATTAGCCCCTTTTTTTGGGTGCACTCCCCCTTAAATGGTCATATGGATACTACATATGGCCAAGCACTGGCCCAAAGGGTTGTGCGTTGGCCCCCTCTTAGGCTAACACCTGGTCGCATGTGTTTTGGCCGGAACCATGGTCTAACCTCCACACTATCACCTATGTGTTGGCCCCTCTGCATGGTCATATCAAATCCTATGGAATTGAGGGCTATCCCCATTCTTCCGTGCCCCAACTATGCTCTGGTCACGTGGCATCCCACAATAGGACCATGCCCTTACCCAATGCGCCTGACCTATGGTCTTAACCCTGGTCTTAGGGCAGAGGGAGCACCCTTATCCATGGCTTATCCTAGAATCTTATGTGCATTTTTTGAGGCATAGACACATGGAATTGCATAAATCCCTGGGCTGGGGCCTAGCCCCAGCCCTTTCCGCCCCCATTTAACATATTACAATTCTTCAAATATTATAATGTGGGTTTTAATACCCAAGTTACAAAGGTGGCACATTGGCTAATGAACCATTCCTAAAGAGATTTCTCTAGCCATAGGTCCTTTGTTCGAACCCCATGAGCTCCAAATAATTTTTCCCTTCAACTAGTGATGGGGTGCCACGTGGAAGCCCATGTCTAGGCCATGTGGCACCCTTTCATCGGTCCTCAATGATGCCATTTGTCAACATTGTATTGGTCCCTGTCACTGTCCAATCACTCTGTTGCTTGTGTTGCCACATGTCACTTTTTTTATGTCAACAGGATGTCATGCTAACATCATCATTGACTTTTTTTAGTTGACTTTTTTGTTGTTTAGGAAAACGGTCAGAGTGCGATAACTCTCACAAATATATGGTCGGAATCAGTGCGACAAGCCTGTCGCAATGAAATTGGTTTCATTCGATTCCAAGAACTTCCATTTTTTAGCCTTCTCTGGACCTAGGAAGCCTCCTGGATCTGATTCTGGATTAGGAACATAGTGCCTTGGATTCACAAATAAATTCAAATCCCCTCAATTTACATGCTCGAAATTCAGATTTCTAGAATTGTACCCCAATTGGGATTTATTGTTTTGTTTGCAACTGTATATATACTGACCAACATAGCTCTCTCTGCATATATAAGTTCTTGATACTTGTATTGAGGGAATCTTGTTGGAGAAATTTCTATTTTCGGTACACTAGTTCAATGGGAGTAACACTAGTTTAGTGGGAGTTAACTGACTAGTTATATTTTAGACTTTCTAATTTTATACCATCACTATTATGCATGCATTCCTAATTATAGAATGTCATTGTC
>JASDQU010372160.1:24586-34852 GCA_032191745.1 Picea mariana | reverse complement strand
CCAATTGTCAAGTATCTCTGCATTAACTTCACCATCATATATGGGTAACTCAAATTTAACATCAAGTTTCAATAATGGCATTTCATTCTTATGTTTATGAACATGTTTCTTTGCATTGGATTTAGAACTTGAACTTGAAGAAGAAGGAGGTGATGATGGAGGTGAAGGAGGAATCTGAGGAGGATCCTCTCCCTCTTCATTATTTCCCTTTGAAGATTCACCTAGATTTGGTTTCTTACATTCCAAGTAATCTTCATACAAAAATTTCATCATCTCCGACATGGAAGAGAAAGTTTTTCAAAACTCTTTCTCATCCTAAGAAAGTCCCTCTTCCGATGCCATCTTCTCGGTGTGAGAAGCTCTCTTTCTCAATCCAATTAATGGATTATCTTCAACAATATCGCCTTCACCAAGCTGTAGCTTTTCCCTAGTTAACATGAAAAACTCAAATCCAAACATCAACTAGCTCTGATACCACTTGATCCGAAAAGATATTTTAAATGACAATGGTTGAGTTATTATGCATGTGTTTATTAACCATTTAGGAAGCTGAATGAAAGATGATGAATTTAATGCAGAAACATAGCATCTATAAAACAATATACAGATCTGAACATAAGCATGAAGAACAACAAACCATAACAAGAGAAGTGATAACAGAGTTCGACAATCTCACCTACGTCTTCGGGCCTTTGTCTCAGTGGGTGAGGATTCTTTATTTCTGTTCAAAGTTCAATAGGTACATCATAGTAGTTCCATAAGGCTACAAGAATGATCTAGTCTTGTTCTCCTAGATCTCTAGAACCCAACAGAAGAAACGACACTCAAAATGGATGACCGGAGCTCCCAGAAATGGCCCACAAAGGTGTGCTCCTCAACAACTTCACTGCATAAGAATGGCTTTGGCTTGGCTTTCCCTCATCATAACTCTACTATGAATCTCCTCCATTGCCTCAAGAAGGCCTGGTTTATATAGATCTGGGGTTGGTTATCATCTCCCAACTTCCTCCCAAGATCTGACCTCAAAAAGAGCCCAATATCCCCCCAAAATGGGCAAAAATCTCTATTAACAGGCATAAAATCAATTAAAAAACTATAATATGGTAAAAACCCACTTTATGCAAAAATAATTCAAAAATATCCCCTAGGGCTAGGCGCTCGCTCCATATTAAGGTCATGTGGCACTTAGGTGGCCAAGCGCCAGCCCAAAGGGATTTTCTCTAGCCCCTTTTCCGAAATCAATTCTCGTGTGTGGCTTACATAGAGGACCACACTCCTAAACACCCGCCCAACACATGGTCATGGATCCAGGTCATGTGCACCAAAGGTGCTTAAGGTTAATCCCCCCGTGCCTTCCATATAGTAGAGCGCCTCTGAATGGTGGTAGTGGTGATGCTATGGGTAAGGTAAGTCTGCAAGTTGGGGCTTATCCCCAGCTCCCTTCCACCCCCACATATATTACATTGCAGTTTATATAGTATAAAGTGGGTTTTAATACCCAAGTTCCAATGTGGCGCGTTGGATAATGAACCTTACCCAAAGATTTTCTCTAGAAATTTGGTCATGGGTTCAAATCCCATGAGTCCCAACAAACTTTTAAACTACCATCCAGTGATGGTTGCCACGTGGCAGCCCACATATGGACCACGTGTCACCTCTTCACTTGTTGAATAGTGCTACTTGTCAACTGCACAGTGGATCTTCTCTCTACCCATTAAAATTGTTGTTGTTTTGCCATATGTCTCAATGCTACGTTAGCATTGACTTTTTTGCATGTTGACTTTTTACCTGTTTGGAAAATGGTCAGAGTGCGATAACTCTCACATACAACGTACGTTTGAGAAAGAAAATATATGGCCAGAATCAGCATGACTAGCCGGTCGCAATGGAATTGGTTTCATTCAATTCCGAGAACTTTCATTTTTGAGCCTTTTCTACACCTGGGAAGCCTCCTAGATCTGATTCTAGATCAACACTTCATTAAAGTTTCATAAGAATATAAAGGAATGTTTAATGCAAGAGATTTCTTCCTAAATTCTTCTGTGAAACTTTGTACAGTTTGACCTTCACTTTTCCTTAAAGTTTTCCATTCCATCATTGTTTTATGTAAATAACTCAATGGATAAAAGTGCTTCCTTATCACTGATTTAAATTTCGACCATGAGGAAATAAGATTACCATGCTTACTTATGTCCTGAAGTTTTCTCTCCCACCATACGAGAGAGGTGCCTTCCAACTGAAGAGAGGCCAATTGCACTTTAACTTCCTCTTCATCAATCTGTTGAACATGACAATATACTTCAACCTGTCAGATCCAATTATCTAGCTTTTCAAGATTAGCATCTCCATTAAACATAGGTAAGGCAAATTTTACAACAATCTTTAATAATGGTTTTGTAAAAGAGTCTTTATGGATAGAACGATGAGAATGATGAGAATTCTCAGAGGAAGAAGAGCTAGAACTTGATGGTGAAGATGGAGGCTCAAGAGGGTCTCCTCCAACCCCTTGATTCACTAAAGCATTATCATATGTGTGTGCTTCCTTTTTCTTCCCTTTCTTCTTCATCCTCTTCTCGTAGTCTCCATACATTCACTCGACCATTTATGACATGCGATAAAATACCATATGGAAGTTTTTAACCTGTTCATCACGCTTTTCCTCTTCGACCATTTTCTTCCTTTAGGATGCACGACCAACTTATGGGTTGAAAGTCTTAAGTGTTCCTTCACCCTGTTTATGCTTGGCCCTAGTAAGCATTCACACTCAACAATTCAATTCAAACATGAATTCTCTGATACCAACATGATCTGGGATCTTTTCATCGATGTAAATTATTAAATAATTGTATTAAATGAGCATAAATTGAAATGCACCATAAAGAAGGAATAACTCAATAATGAAGAGACATATGCATCAGATCTGAACACAAAAACTTGATAACGGAGTTCTTCCCTGGTGGACTATGTCTCGGGGTCCTACTCTCAAATGGGTAGGCCTTTTTATTAACTCAGCAAAATAATTTGGCAAAATACATAAGTATACCTCATTATGGAGTGACGCTGCGGAATATTTGCTCAGATCAGAAAACAAATAACACCATTGAATTTGTGGCGTCGAATTACCCAAAAATGACTGTCTCCATGCCTCGATCTAAGTCTGGCACTTTCAGGCCCCTGAGAAATTTTGTCTCGATTTCTGTGCCTACACCTGCAATTAATTAATAGGAAATTTTCTCTTTTTTTGTGCCCTGTCCATACGGTCGCGCCCCTAGTATTCCCCCTTGTACACTGTCGGAATCCAAAACTTAAGTAATATTATGGGTGAATTGTACCAAGTCACATCCCAACCCAATTGGTTGGGCGAACATGGTAAAGGCGGAGTGGATAGGGGAGATCCCGGGGTCGAACCCGCGGGATCCCATTTTGGTGTATTGTTGCACTGTTGTGTATATATATGTCAAAGTTGTTTGGTGATTGGCTAATTTTGGTGGAGCCTTTGGCAGTTGGCTAATTCTGGTGGAGACTTTGGCGGATGTGCTTAATTTGGCGGATATGGCTCCCATCCGACCATATTTGGTGGATATTCTACCAACTTGGCAAATTGGGGGTTGGCGCTAAGCCAACCTCGCCAACTTTTGGAATGTTCAGTTTTTGGGCGTCCTTGTGCAATTGCACGCAACCACGTGGCAGCCCATGACTCGGCCACGTAGCGGTCTTTCATTGGCCCACATCACCACATTACACGGTTAGCCACGTCACCTGACAAGTGGTTGTATGATCTTCCATGTGGTTGTATGGACTGCCATGTGGCACCTTCCCATTGGTCCACAGATTTGACCAAAAAAGTCCAAAAATGAGTGACATGTGGCAGCCTCTGGTGCTGCCNGGCAGCCCATGACTCGGCCACGTAGCGGTCTTTCATTGGCCCACATCACCACATTACACGGTTAGCCACGTCACCTGACAAGTGGTTGTATGATCTTCCATGTGGTTGTATGGACTGCCATGTGGCACCTTCCCATTGGTCCACAGATTTGACCAAAAAAAGTCCAAAAATGAGTGACATGTGGCAGCCTCTGGTGCTGCCACATCATCATGTTGACGTCTGCATGACACGTGTCTCCCTTTGCGTGTGCCATGTACCATGTACAGACGATGAAGCCATTTGTACTCATGCTGACGTCAACAATACAGATGTTGACTCATCCCTCTTGATTGGGCTAGGTTGACCAAAACTTTGACCAGGAATAACTTTTGATCCGTAATTATGTTTGATGATCCATTTACATCGTGGGAAATATTGTGACGCACTCTTCACGATGATGCCAATTTCACTGAGCTTTGAAGATTTTGAATTTTTCCCTTTCGTTGTCTATTGAGGCCATTATGAGCTTCCTGAGGTGCTTCTGCAAATTCCGAGTTATCCTCAGTCTTCTCTGGATCCTTTCTGGATCAAAATATTATAATGAAGAGATGCAAAATATTATGATATAACAAATTAATCCAAACATCGTATCCAAATTCACTAATCAAAATATAAGATATATGTAAATTTTTTGATAAATAATGGAATTAAAAAATAACAATAATTGCACTGTCACAGGTCGATGTTTCTGGGTGTCTTTTAATTATTAATATCATTGGCATGTTTAATATGAAAACTCGTTGGTGTGTTTCATATGAAATGTGCATCAATGCTTTTATGTAACCAATTAGCACTGTTTCAATATTTATTGAATACCACAAAATTATATTAAAATATTGGCCTTCGGTGCGTTAAGCTTATACAAAGCACCGGTGCTTTGTGTTATTAATTAGCACTAGTTCTTTAGGGTTATCAATAAGAACCAATGCATTTATATTATTAATACACACCAACGCCATTGTGTTATTGATAAGCATACGGGCTTGTTTGTTACTAAAAAGCACCGGTGCTTTCAATTTTTAATGCATTGGGAGGTTTTTCCAGGTAACGCATCGGTGCATATTATTTTATACAGCATTGGTGCCTTCTTATTAATAATGTATCAGTACGTTCTAAGAAGAAATCTCCGATGCTTAATTATTTTTAACTCCCCTAGTGTGTTTTACAGTTAAAGCCTCAGTGCATATAAGACAAACGCCCTGGTGCTTAAATATTTTACTACCCTAGTGCTTTCATATTTTACTGCCTTGGTGCTTGATGTTAAGTGTACAGCACCGGTGTTGTAGGTGTATGTACGAACCAGTTCTTGTTCCATATACAAACGCACATATTTGTAAACATTCGCTAACACTTCCAGTCGCCCATATTTTTTAAGTTATAATCAACTTTCATTATAGTATCCGCAAAACATCTGCTATCGAAAACAAATGTTGTAGCGGAGGTTTTTTTGACAATTTTTGCCAATTTTGTAACACTAGAAAACTTTATTATAACCTCCGCTAAAAGGTCTTTTCCTTGTAGTGCATACATTGGATACAATTCCTAAGAATTGGTAACTAGAACTAGAAATACGTAGAGAAATGGTGAATTGTGACCAGCTACTTCAAAGGTTTAAGGAAACATTTACATTTGAACATGACTCTCCATTACTAGATGCATCTTTGAAGGCCATTAGAACGAATATCTTCTTAGAATAAGGGTCAATGGAGGTGGTACCTATGTGTAGTACGCACGAAGCTTCTATGATTGTTCATGAATTACTAGAATGTTATAATGTTGCTAAAGAATAACAAGACGAGGAAGACCCAAGAAGTATACAAGTACCTAAAACTGAGGAGGAACGTGCAGTATAAGGAACAGAGCTTGAATTTGTTGCATATGCATGGCCAATAAAGACATGGAAGGTAAATATTGGGACAAAAGAAAATCCAAAGTTTTCTTGGATAGGCAATTACTAGAATGATGAAAATGTGGAGAATATTGTAGATTTATGGCGCGAGTACCAGGATTTATGTCCAACTACATTCTCATAAATGAAAGGGATAGTTGGGGAGTTACGAGAAATGAGTATCCCTTGAAACTCGATGCTAAGCCAATACGTTAGAGACCTTATAGATTGAGCCCGAAATATAAAGAGAAGGTAAAGGAAGAGATAGACCAAATGTTAGAAGTTGGAATCATTGAACCAATCATGGAATTAGAATGGATAAGTCCAATGGTAGTACAAGATAAGAAAATAGGGGGAATCAGGATTTGTGTATACCTGAGGAAGTTAAATGATGCATGTTTGCATGATCCATTTCCAACATCGTTTACAGATGAAGTGCTAGAGAATGTAGGTGGGCAGGAGGCTTATTCTTTCACAGATGGATTTTTAGGATATCACCAGACTAAGATTGCCCAGGAAGACATATATAAGACGAATTTTGCAACAGAGTGGGGAATCTATCAGTACACAGTAATGCCTTTTGGGTTGAAGAATGCACCTACATTTTTTTCAAGAGTAGTTGTCACAACTTTTAAGGAATTTATACATAAGTTCCTTGAAGTTTACTTAGATGATTGAACTGTGTTTATTCTATTGAAAGATCACATAGAAGTCCTCAAGTTAATGTTGGATAGGTGTAGACAATGTCATATTTCACTGAATTTGAAGAAATTCATTTTATTCACGTCTTTTGGAATTTTTTTGGGTTATGTGGTATGTAAGCAAGGCTTACTTGTGGATCCTACCAAGATTGTTGTAATTTTGGACTTACAACCACCCACATCAATCAAACAGTTGACAGAAACCATGGGTCATATAGAATACTACAAGAAGTTCATTAAGGCTTATGCGCAAATTACAACACCTATGGAGAAGTTGTTGAAGAAAGAAGCTAAGTTCCAGTGGAATGAGGACTGCCAGAAAGGTTTGGACACACTAAAACAGAAGTTAGTGACTGTGCAAATTTTGATATTTCTAGATTGGAAGAAGGAATTTCATGTTCACGTGGATGCATCTTCCATAGCTTTGGGCGCAATATTATCTCAACTAGGATAAGGAGACATAGACCATCCAATTGCATTTGCAAGAAGGAAGTTGTCAACAACAAAAAATAATTACACTACCACAGAATGAGAAGGATTGGCAATGGTATATGTGTTGCATAAATTTAGACATTATTTGTTGGGTTCTCATTTTAATATGTATACCGACCATTCTGCATTAAGATACTTAGTGAATAAGCTAGTGTTGGGGGGGATAATATGCATATGGTCATTGTTGTTTGAGGAATATGATTTTGAGGTTGTTGTGAAACCAGGGAAGTTGAATGCAGGACTAGATCACTTATTGTGCATACGATCAGGAGAAGATGTAGGGAATCTAGATGACAACTCTTTGGATGCGCAGTTATTTGCAGTTAAAATGGTGGATGACTACTCACATAAATTATGCAGTTTTAAGTATAGAAGTGACCCTGTTAGACATGAGAGTTGCGCATAAGAAAAATTTAGTGGTTAAATCAATAGACTACCAACTAATTGCAGGGAACTTATACAAGTTAGGTGCAGATGGAATATTAAGACGATGTGTGTTAGAGCATGAAAGGCCAATGATACTCTCAGAAGTGCACAAAGGAATTGCAGGAGGACACTACGCAGGTAAAGAGACTATGCATAAGATTTTTTTCACAAGGCTCTGGTGACCCACACTTCACAAGGATGTTAAATAATATTGCCAGGTGTGTGATTTTTTTCAAAGGGTGGGAAAGCCATCTAGAATGGATGAGATGCATTTGCACCCACAGGTTATGTTGTAGGCATTTGATAAATGGGAAATAGAATTTTTTGGACCCATCAAACCACCAACAAGAAGATCAAGAGCTAGGTATATAATCACTATGACCAAGTGTTTGACCATATGGGAAGAAGCGACACTAATGATAGACTACACCGTGGAGATTGTTGCATGATTTCTATTTGAGAATGTAGCTAAATGATTTGGATGCCTGCACAGTCTACTAAGTGATCAGGGGACACACTTCATGAATAAGATGATTGTAGCATTGACTAAGGAATTTCAAATTCATCACCAGAGGAGCACGTCATATCACCCTCAGGCCAATGGGATAGTAGAAGCTTTTGATAAAATTCTAGAGAATGCTTTGACAAAGATATGCAACATAGGAAGGGATGATTGGGACTTGACGATCCCTGCAATAATATGGGCATCTAGGAATACAAGTAAAAAGTGGATCAGAAAGACACCTTTTAGGTTGGTCTATGGGTAAGAAGCAGTAATGTTGATGAAGTTTATTATGCTTAGCATATGTATTGCATCGATTAATGATCTTTCAAACTCTGGCATAGTAGAGGAGAGATTGTCACATTTGCTACAGCTTGAGGAAGACCAATTTGTCATAAGGTTCCATCAGTAAGTTCATAAGGCAAGAGAAAAGGCATGGCATGATAGACATATTAAACAGAAAATTTTTCAAGTGGGAGACTTAGTATTTCTATATGACAACAAGTTTATGCAACATCCAAGAAAATTTTGAATGCATTGGTTAGGACCATACGTAATTAAGTATGTGGTAGAGGTAGGTGTTGTGTAGTTGGAAATGTTGAATGGTGAAGTCCTGGGAGGAATGGTGAATGACAGTTGGTTGAAACTTTATAGGGATGGTCAACCTCTCACACACTAGGTTGAATTGCGCAAGAAGGAATGTACCATAGTAGTGTATTATAGTAGGAAAATGACAAAAAGAAATAAAAAGTGGAAAAAGAGAACAAAAAATGAAGGAAAAAAATGAAGTAAGTTATAATGAGAGTAAGTGCACAGAAGAAGTGAATGTCGCACATGTGGATGAAACTGCACCGAGCAGGGAAATTACACGCAGAAGCCATAAAAACTGCATAGAACGGGACTGACAAGACTGTTAAAGGCATTAAAGGTCAACAACAACGGTTAAAAAGCATTAATGACAATGCATAAAGACGACGTGTAGTCATAAATGAGAAAATGTGCCAGGGATCATGACAGACTGGCAATATGAGGAAAAACTCTCGCAGCAGATTTGGTAACAAAGCAACATTAAATCACACATTGAGTACACAACTGGTGGATTAGACCATTAGTTTAGGAACAAATGAATAGGGAGAAATGTTGAAGGGTTATAAAAGCACACCCAAGGCCGACAGGGAAAGGGTATTTTCATGCATAACCTCTAAGAGAATATGCAGTAGACCAAAGGTGAAACAGAGCCAACACAGAGCAGTTGTAGAGTCGAAAAAGGGGAACATCGGCTGTAGAAAGAAATGGCACCACCAAAAGTTGGGGCACCAGCTGTCGTAGCACAAAAACCATCCCAAATGCGACCATTGGTCACACAAGAGTTCGAGGAAACGCCCAGAGCTTCGGCTTCGCAGCTGGGGTTTCCCAGGTATTACATACTATCAAGAAAGGATAGTGTACCATAGGTTATACTGGCCAAGGATGAAAAGTACCTGCTGGTTATGCCAGACATACCACCCGGTGCCATTATTGAAGGGAACCTGATGGGCAAGGTCGTTTCTTCAAAGTTTTAGGACCATGACATAACAGATGCACAAAAGTTTCTTCAGTTAGCACGAGACAAGTATTTATGCACTAAAATCATACTAGGGATAGGTGCAATAATGGTCGAGCTGCAAAGCTCGGAAGCCAGGCTAGAAAAATCAGGGATATTAAACTTGTTATAAATCCCACACTTTGGCAGAAGTCTAGAAATAAATGTTTTCGTTAAGTTGTTATTGAGTTGCATCCACAGAGGGACTTGATGGCTAGATCCACTAGTATATATCGATATGCAATTGATTGCATGGATAACGAGCTTGATGACAGTAGGGGAGGATCCATAAACATTATTTGCAAATAAGGTCGGGGAAAAAGCATTATCTAAAAGTATGAAATTCAAGTTCAACACCTTTATATGAAAGTGAGGGTTGGATGTTGCTAGCATAAGTGATGATGCAGTTAGATTTGCAATGCAGGTATTGGACTACAAATTACTAAGGAAATGCCAGAAGGATGAGGTGTTGGCCGCAGAAATAACAGTTGCGAAGAAGTGCGCAAAAGGGGTCCAAATGAATATGGCCACATTTTTGGTCAATTAGTTTATGATAGAATGCACTAACGCCCAGGTGAAAGGAACGAAATTTCACTATTCTTGGCTTCTCATACTGATATCATTAGTCTCCTGGAGAGAGCCTAACGAGTGCCAGCTTTTGAAAACATCATGAAGAGATCATGCAGCGATGCAATATGTTAACTTATGGCATACTACACACAAAGGGAGACTACAAGACAACAATGCCAC
>JASDQU010372160.1:7790-21148 GCA_032191745.1 Picea mariana | reverse complement strand
TTTTAGACTTTCTAATTTTATACCATCACTATTATGCATGCATTCCTAATTATAGAATGTCATTGTCTATATGAGTGAATATCACTCACTCATTGAACAGATCATAATATACATTGATTCTCATTCTTCATGTTGTATCTCTCTTCCTTTTCTTGATAAGCTTTGATTGTGTATGCTTTAACTAGGTCTCTTATGCAGGCTTCCATGAAACACTAACATGGTATCAGAGTCAAGCTGCTTGGAGAAACTCAGACAAGCTAGAGAAGAGCGAAAGAGGATTGAGTAAACCTAGTTTCCACCATCATTGCAGCCTATCCCTATAGAAGAGTGCGATGGTTGGAATCGTCATAGCCTATTCCTATCGAAGGGTGCGACAATCTAACTCAGACTTAAGAGAAAAAAATTTCCTTGGGGATCATCACAACCTATACATAGTTTAGGGGGCGACGTCGTCGCACTGTACTCTTCACCCGAGGTGTGATGATTCATTTTTTCACAATTGTCGCATTGTAACCTTCTCTAGGGTGTGGTAATTTAATCGTCGCACTGTAACCTTCTCTAGGGTGTGACGATTCAGTTACCCTCCAGAAAATTGGTTTTCTGTAGTAAAATAGCCATATCTCGAAATATGTGATCTGGGTCAGGCTGAAATTGTGACCAGAGACATATAATATAAGGATTCTCATTCTCACCAAAAATTTTCAAAACTAGTATCATATTTTAGGAGATATAGTTGTTTTATCATATCTACAGTTGTCATAGAATCGTCTGTCATATCTCGAAATCCACGATCTGGGTTTTCAGGATCTTTTCTAAATCAATAGCAGGGATGGAGACGATGCAACTTCTTCAATCAAGTCTGGTGATAATACTCACATCATTCAACTATTTTGAATGGAATCCAAAGGCCGCATTCCAACTCAAAAGAAAACGATTGTATAATTTGATGATGGCGACAGAAACATAACTTACATTAGCGCTTGAGAAAAGCAGATGAGCAAACCGTAAGGATGAAGCCACATGACTACTTCTTGAGTTAATATCCACTGATCTATGGTTTCATGTGTCCACATGAAAGACTCCAAATGAGATTTGGACCACCTTGGAAGGACTGTTTGGAAAGCAGGATGAGATGCGAGGTCATATGCTTGAGGTAGAGTTGAACACCTTAGACCCTAAAATTTTTTATAATATAAAAGATTTCTTAACTAAATTTAAGTCCTTTTTATTGATCGCGGGTGAATGTGGTATTGACAAGTATACACAAGAGAAACAAATTATTCTAACAATCTTGGCCAAGCTAGGACTAGAATACACTGTATATGTCTTCAATTTCTAGTCCAGCAGATGTCTTTTTGGAGAAAATTGGAAAATTCCTACAATGACTCAATTCATTGAGTCTATCACACAAGAGAAGAAAAAAATCATATACATGGGCCTTATGAAATATCCCAAAGAACATGCACTCACCATGCATGATGGAAAAGGGTCATTCAATCAAAAATTGAAGAAGAAACGAAAGGAGTTATCACATCCAGAGTCAAAGAATGATGGATATTCCAAACCCTTCAAGGATTCTTCAAGTTCCAAAGATTCTTCAAATTCCAAAGAAAAGAAGAAGAAGGGAAAGAAGTACACATATTACAATAAACCGAATCATGAAGAATCCACATGCATGAAGAAGTAGATATATCTTATGACACATGTACTTCAAAAGACTAACCTTGGAGACTTCATTCCTGAAGGAGCCAAGATGAAGAAGTAAGAAGACCATGTGCCTAAGAAAGGTAATCATCATGTTCTGGTTACAATTAATTCCTCATCTGATTCATGGATTATAGATTATGGCGCATCCCATGATATGGACTCTAAAGAGGGAGTTTTTACTTCTTTGAGTTCATGCTCTAGACCTCCTATTCTCATGGGGGATGATACTCCAATAGCAGTTGCATGAGAGGGAAGAGTGGAACTTTGTAATGGAATTTTTGAGAATTTTTTACATGTTCAAAAGCTTTCTATAAATCTGATCTCATTTTATTAAATCACCCAAATAGGTAAGAGGGTTGAAATTACATCAGAATTAGTTATTGTACTTGACATGCATGACAATTCCATTATTGCAGTTGGTGAGGTAGATCACAAATCATGGTTGTATAACTTCACTAAGTTTACTGACTATGAATCATATTTTCTACTTACACATGCTAATGATAATAGTAGATTATGGCATGAGAGATTTGGTAATTTAAACTTTAGGTACATGCAACGAATTTCCAGGAAAAGAATGGTCAAAGGATTTCAAGACATTCACTTTTCTGAAGGGGTTTGCGAAGGATGCATTCTTGGAAAGCATCCTGGAGAGAAGTTTGAAAAGGGGAAAGCAACGAGAGCCTTCTCTTCCCTGGAGCTTGTTCATAGTGATCTCATGGGTCCATTTCCACATCCGTCCATCAAAAAACCAAGGTATGTTCTTATATTTATTGATGATTACTCACACTGTACTTGGGTTTATTTTCTCAGACAAAAGTCTAAAGTTTTTGAGCATTTAAAAAACTTCAAAGCTCTATTAGAGACACAAATTGGGAAGAAAATCAAGATCGTACGTACAAACAATGGAGGGGAGTATATCAACAAAGATGCTCATAATCTTTGTCGTGAAGTTGGTATCCAGTTGCAACACACAGTTCCATACAATCCACATCATAATGGAGATTTTGAAAGGAAGAACAGGCCTCTCAAGGATATGACCAGTTGCATGTTGCATGCAAGATCACTTCCTTCCAAGCTTTGGGTTGAGGCACTTAAATGTGTTTCTTTCATACAAAACAAAGAACCTCATATATGTATTGACGATAGGACACCTTTTGAGGCTTGGATAGGTGACAAACCATATGTCACACACTTCCACATATTTGTATCTAGAGCATGGGCCCACATTCCTTCTGAAAAGAGGAAAGCCTTAGATCCATAGAGCACACCTTGCATCTTTGTGGGATATCCAAATGATGTGAAGGGGTAGAGATCGATTGATCCCTCTATAGATCGGATCATCATTGAGCGCAATGTTCAACTTGAGGAGTGCCATTTGCATGCACCTCCAGTGCAACATGTAGAGACTCTTGTGCTTCCATCAGTTCCATACATCAGAGATGATGATTAAACACACTCATATGCTACATATTCAGACATAGATTCAGAGGATTTTGTACATGCAGATGAAAAGGTAATACAACCAAATGAGGATTGAGTGTCATATCTTCAGCAAATTCTCAAGTGGGCACAGTCCACACTTCAAGCAACAGGAAACCATGTAGGGGATCCATTGGATTCGAGAAGCACTCGATCTCAGCATGTGGATCCTTCTCATATAATTTCAGCTTCTGAACCAGTGATGTCAATGCATTGTTATATGGTTCAATCTTCTGATCCACATACCTATAGTGAGGTTGTTGGCAATCCACTATGGGAAGCAACCAGGAAAGAGGAGAATGACTCTCTCCTAGAGAATCAGACTTAGGATATGGTTCCACTTCCACCAAGGAGGAAACGTTTCAGATGCAAATGGGTCTATGGGACAAAGAGAGAAACATATGGTCAGGTGAGTAGGTACAAGGCCTGATTAGTTGCAAAAGGATTTCAGCGGATCCATGGGATAGATTATGATGATACCTTTTCTCTTGTAGAAAATATGAACTCCATTCACTTGGATCTAGCCATTGCAGTAGCCAAAGAATGGGAAGTTCACCAGATGGATGTGAAGAATGCTTTTCTTCATGGTGAACGTTTATAGGATATCTACATGGAGAAGCCACAGGGGTTCATTCAGAACTCATCTTTAGTATGCAGACTGAATAATTCTCTCTATGGCTTCAAGAAGACACCTAGAGTATGGTATGCAAAGATGGATTCTTACTTTCTTTCACATGACTTTGTTAGATGTAAATCTGATTCCAATTTATACATGCTGAGGACTATTGAATCTGTGATGATTTTAGTACTCTATGTTGATGATCTTTTGATCATTGGTATCTCTACTTCAGCCATTGGTTTGGTCAAAGATATTTTGCATGACAGGTTCTCTATGATGGGCATGGGTCCACTACACTTTTTTCTTGGTCTTGATATCAGTCAGGATGCTTCTAGCATCAAAATTTCTCAGGCCAGGTATGTCAAGGATCTTGTAGATAGATTCCACATGATAGAATATAAGTTTTCACCTACACCCTTCTTATATGGGATCAGACTTGAGGATGGATGGGATACACTATTAGTGGACAACACTTTGTATCGAAAGTTGGTGGGGAGTATTGTGTATCTCACCCACAGTCATCCAGATATATCATATGCGGTAGGATAGTTTCCAGATACAGGCAGGAACCCCATGATCTGCACTGGAAGGATTCTGAGCACATCCTCATATATGTTCAGGGCACACTAAGTTATGGGATTCAATATGCAGATGCTTGTGCATTAAATCTCATAGGCTTCACAGATTCAGATTGGGTTGGTGATAGCACAGATCGCAAGTCCACGTCCAGGTACACTCTCAATTTGGGGTCAGGCCCAATTTGTTGGTCAAGTAAGAAGCAATCAACCATTCCTTTATCTTCCGCAGAGGCCGAGTACAGAGGAGTAGTCAACCGATTCATTCAGTAGCTTTGGCTTCAACACTTATTTACCGAGCTTGGTATCCAGTTTCACTGTCTGACTATCATATGGTGTGACAATCAGAGTACACTAAAATTTTGTAGAGATCCAGTACAACGAAAACGAACCAAACACATTGAGGTCCACGTGCATTTCATCAGAGATTTAGTACATGATAGGATCATAGATTTCCAGTTTTGTCCTTCCTCTAAACAGACTACCGACATATTCACCAAGACCTTCACTGAGCATAAGTTTTAGACTTTGCGGGATTGTTTTGCAGTGAAGAACACAATTGCCTAACAGTTTCATTTTCTTATTTTGATGCATTGTCTTTTGAGGGGGGGGTTTGTTCCCATGTGGTTTTCCCTCTTTCCTCATTTTTATTCAATGTTCATTAGTTACATTGTACATGAGTACCTAATATGGCCTAGTAGCTGGGACTCATTTTTTACTCCATAGTGATGTTCAGGAGGGGTGTTGGAGAAATTTATATTTTCAGCATACTAGTTCAGTGGGAATAAAACTAGTTCAATGGGAGTTAACTGACTAGTTCTATTTTAGACTTTCTAATTTTATACCATCACTAATAAGCATGCATTCCTAATTATAGGATGTCATTGCCTAAATGAGTGAATATCATTCACTCATTGAACATATCATAATATACAATGATTCTCATTCTTCATGTTGTATCTCTCTTCCTTTTCTTGATAAGTTTTATTTGTGTATGCTTTAGCTAGGTCTCCTCTACAGGTTTCCATGAAACACTGGCAAATATCTGGAACCAATTTATAAGAAAGGTCAATGCATCCTCAACTACTGTGGTCGACAAAGAGTGTCTGTATTGTAGTATTAATCTCTAGGCCAGAGCTAGTGATGAAAGAAAATAGTATATACGTACCAATAAGTTTGTCCCCGGTATCAAACAAGTTGGACGAGGTATTTGTATATGATAAACCCACTCCAACCGAAGATTCTGATAAAATGGGAGAGTAGAGTATAATACAGAAATATTAAATTACCTGTAAATATCAATACATTAGACTCTATTATATAGAGTGCAAATGATTTTATCAGTTCTAACTTATTCCAAAGATAACTGGGGAGATTGAGAGAATATCTCAACCATAGACCAAACTAGGATCTCATAAATCCAACTCTCTAACAACCTCTTAAGAATAGGATCACACAACTCACGTAGAGATTAGCTCTACTTCTCAATACATTAGCAAGCATATTAGATAAGTAGGAATCATATATTCCAACAGATCCCACAAAAAATAAGTTTGCAACTGTGATCGTGATCATGAGGCGCAATAGTACTAGTTATTCAGTAATCAACATAAAATTTGGATCTCTTAATTAATGATATGAGTTAACGATGATATGATTGAAACAAAACATCCTCTATTCAACATGGAAATGTTAAAAAAATAACTTACATCTATTCAAAGAATGCTCATTTAGATATACTGAAGAAGCATCATTGTGTATACGGAAAGGCCCAATTTCCTCCGAGGCTCCCAATCCTATTGACAAACATCCTTAACCTACAATCCAATGCATTAAAAATAATCAACTTTATTTCCAAATAAGTTAAGTTTCCCCAAAACCTCAAGAAATGGTTGATTATTTACAATTTATGAAACTTGAAAACACCATTTTTTTAAAATTAGCAAGGCATGTACTAACAAAGGGAGTCTACTTTTAAACAAAGGCATCATACCCATGAAATAGAATTTCACCAAAAAGAAAGGTTTCGCATGGTAAGGCTTGGACTCCTCGATGTAGCTATGCATATCATGAAATTCTTCTAGGATATCATCCTTAAACCTCTAACATATTTTTTCCATGGAAAATCCTTGTTAATGGTAGTGGACGAAAGATTGTTTTCCACTTCTAACCCCTCTATAAAGAAAAATAATAACATTAAAAATTAGTAAAATAAAATAAGGAAAAAAATAGTGTATCGTGTCTTAATTACAATGATTATTTGATGACATAGAAGTTGCAATTTGCAAATTTATATCAATTGAAAAAAACCATAAAATCATTAATTATCTGATAATTTAGACATGGTAGTTCGAGAATATAACATCTAGAAATAAGACTAAACTTGCATAAATGATAAAACAAAAGTAATGGAATAATTTTGAATGTTTTAAATCATAAAAAGCATCATATTAATAGTGATAAATGTAAGACGAAATATCTGTTACATGTTACCGAGGGTTTGCATAGAGAATGTACAGCTTTGATACGATGTTCATATGTTTTTCCATGGAAGGGCTTAAAAATTAGACTAATAAGGTGGACGTATAACCATTCCCGTCAACTGCAAACCATTTTTGAAAGTTATTTCTGAAATATCCACTGCAATCCCCCTGGTTGGGGGGGGGCGGCGGTGCAACTGGCGTTGACCTAAGTGAAGAAGATGATCCATTTTATATCCTTATGTGTCGCGGCACATATGCCATGGATTCAACTGAAACTTTCAAATAGATAGAGTGGCCATGAACACAGTTCAAATACTGTGGAGAGTATAACTTACAATTTGTGCAAAAATAGTTCAAATGCACTGCCCACAATTTGAAGAAAGTTAAAATTTTCAATGTCAACATTGTCACTGCATCTAGAAACGGGAGACCCATAATTTGAATCAACTTAAAAACTTTTCAATGTTAGTAACTTGTTTTTCTTCATAAAATATAGTAATGCATCATCCTTAACATCTAGTCCCTACAACATGTCCATGATTTCTGTTCAAACTAGACGTGGAGATATCACTAATGTTGCTTCTTTATCTCCAGTTGGGTCTGCATCTAGGTTTGGAATTGGCTCAGTTTCAGCTAGAACCTCTTGGCCTCTTTGAAGACGGCAGAAGCAAAGGAACACACACAGTAAAGAACAAACAAACAAATTGTATTGCTCAATGATCAAAACAAATACATCTACCTCGTATTTATAGAGGCTATGGAAGACTCTCGAGCATCCAGAGGGTTCTCGGAGTGGGAGATATGTCGGTGGCTAAGTCGGTGGGTATGGCGGTGGGGGAAGAGTCTAGAAGTCTAGTGGTTGATAGAAGTCTGGTGGTTGATGAGGTAGGTAGAAACTAATTTCTTTTAACACTCCCCCCTAATTTCTACTACTAATTACAATAATATTTTCAATGCCCAATGCTTCTCTCAAATACTCAAATTGGTATTGTGCTAAAGCCTTTGTAAATATGTCTGCAAGCTGCTCATTTGATCTGCAATATCTCCTCCTTAATGAATACATGTCTTGGCTAGGTCTTTATCTAAGTCATGTCATCATCTTCAGTTTCTATCTTCATATGATTGAGCTTCTTTCAATTTTCTACTTTATTTTACTAGCTTCCCCTCATCATAAATCAGCTTGGGATTTTACGGCTTACCCCTAACCATTACAATGCTCAGGAATTATCACACCAAGTGGTTTCTAGTTGACCAAAAACTTTGCTTACTGGTGGTTTTGGTTGACCACGAACCTTGCATGATGGGTAAATTGATTTACACAACACACAGTCACTTGAGTTTCATTCTCAAACATTTTTTACTTCTTCTTTGTACCTGCATAACATTGATTAATGCTCAAACTTTTGCATCTTTATTTTGCACCTACAAACAACTAATCACTAATGTCCATATAAAAAGAGATCCATCTACTGAGATACATGGGTACCATCCATTGTACTCGCCAGTTCTCTAGGTATCATTTTCACGTACATGGTTCATCAATACATTAGAATCTTTTAGTCGTAACTTGGTCCCAACCAACTCACACTCTAAGATTAATTAATCTCACATTCCCCCCCTTAATCGAATATCTAACTTCTCTAATCACCATCAAACTTAGATATGAGTACACCTACCACCCTCGTACCTACCTAGTGGTTAATTCCACAGCTTGATGCCACATCCACTTTTTATGCCTAAGAAGTATACATGCTACATGATCACTCTAATCCATCTAACCCTGACTCAACAGGGCTTACTAAACACCTGGGGAATATAGCTTTCCTTGCCTATGGCTAAGCTTTACAACTTTGGACCAAAAACCTCTAGGGTGTCAAGTACTACTGATCATGCACCCCTTACATCACTTTATCATTATAACATATTATCACAGGTACAAGAAGCATTATTTACTAAATTCCCAAATTATAAGCCCATCACATATAAACCCATTCAATATGCCCAATAAGCACATTACTTATTATCTCTATACATATCCTAACACAGTAGATGCCAAGTATTATCCACTTCTATCCGAAAAAGTGAGTGCACGGGCTTTGTATGCCTCTATAAAGAACGCAGACAACGCTCACTCTTAACATCAAAAAGAAAAATTGACATAGCATTCTTTGTAGGTATTGCAAGAAGTCTGCCAACTCTAATTTGAGATCATACATGACTCATACACTTGACCTTGACCTTCTCTCACTTGAACTTGACTCTCACCTTAACTCAATTTCTAAGACTGAACCCCACATGATCATTCATGTTGACTCCCTCTTCTCCTCTTTTACGCAGACAACACATCCCCATGATAAATTACTCCATGCTTGATCTACCTATTCGACCATTTAGCAACATCTGCTTCTTGAGTTGTCAATCCCATTCTGAAATCACTTGTCATCTGGCCTTCTTACATAAGGCCACAAACACATGCGTCCTTGCCAACCTTCGAACACTTTTAATCACCTCTGGACTTTCTTCCAAGCCAACTACCACCCAAGATTCGGAGGGTAGAGTGGGTTCGCTACTATCACAATGGACAGACATATAAAATCACCAGAGGACGACCTCCTTCTTCTTCCGGGGGAGGAATGCACCTTCGAGGCTGAACTTCAATCGGCTTCCCACCGCTCAGCAACCGTTCTGCATTCCACCCCAACAGGAAGCAAATCGAATGGTCGTAACCCAAATGGGCATCCTTCTTCTTAGTCTTCAAAATCTTCATGGCACGCTGGATCAAGATCACGCAATCCGGAAACCTCTTCCCGAGCTTTACGATTTTGTGTAAAGAAAAATCCAAAACATGACCAATATACAATCTTGTATCGGCTTCTATTTCTAGACGAAATTCGCTGCTATCTCCATCTTCCATTCGACTGGTAGACGTAGACCCTAATTCACAACCCTCAGTTGTTTTTCTCTGCTAGACGTTGTGGACGAATCCATCCACAATCACCACAAGTTTCCCATAGTCGGGCCCATAATTTACGAGGGCAACACATCCAATATCCACATAGCGCCTAAAAGGCATGATACCCTTTTCGCACACAAACTAACCCCTTCAGTTCACAGGAATAAAACTCCACGCAAGAAATCCTCCAGACAATATGCTACTTTCCTTACGCGGGCTCCACCAGTGTTCTTCAATATTTTTAACAAAACTTTTGACACACGGAACAAGCCTAGCACAACGAGCATGAACTCAAAGAGGGGCTTCCTTTTCCTCGATCTATGGCCTCTTCTTTGGCTTCGGAGATCCTCTCCCAGCCACTGCTCTCGATCTATGGTCTCTTCTCTGGCTCTACAGATCCTCTCCCAACGACTGCTCTCGATCTGGGCTCTCAGCGTCACAAAGATAACCTCACTCTTCACATATCTTCTCTTCACTCTTCATATATACACCAAATCATACAGCTCTAGTATTTCATAGACTCTTCTCTCAGCGACAAGGACTCTCCTCTCAAGATCCTGGGCCCTCCTATAAGGGAGTGAGGCCTAGACCCAAGCTAGAGGGCAAAAGAAAAGGAACACACATAGTAAATAACAAACAAACAAATTGTATTGCTCAATGATCAAAACAGATACATCTACCTCGTATTTATAGAGACCATGGAAGACTCTCGAGCATCCATAGGGTTCTCGGAGAAGGAGATATGTCGATGGCTAAGTCGGTGGGGATACATCTGCCTCGTATTTATAGAGACCATGGAAGAATCTCAAGCATCCATAGGGTTCTCGGAGCGGGAGATATGTCGGTGGCTAAGTCGGTGGGGGAAGAGTCTAAAAGTCTGGTGGTTGCATCCATAGGTTTCTCGGAGCAGGAGATATGTCGGTGGCTAAGTCGGTGGGGGAAGGGTCTAAAAGTTTGGTGGTTGATAGAAGTCTGGTGGTTGATGAGGTAGGTAGAAATTAATTTCTTCCAACACTCTTCTTATTTTCTTTGTTTTCTCTAATATGCTATCGAGTTCAGTCATTGGTATCGTTTCCACTACTACACCCATCTTTGGTATCTTTCCCATACTATGTCATCCATGTGTCTGAAAACCCATCTTTGGTATCTTTCCCATACTATGTCATCCATGTGTCTGAAATTTTCAGGCCTCCCTTGGTTGTGGAGGCTTTGGATGTTCCAAAGATCTCTTTATGGGGGATATTTGGAGAAGCTTGTCAACTCCATCGTGCTAGGTGTTGGCGACATAAGTCACTCCTAGATTGCAGCAGAAGCAGAGCCCGACGCCCATCAGTTTATGTCACGATTTGTGTATGAAAGGGGCGATCAAATGGAAGTAGGCTCGGATGATATTGTTTCAACTCCGAAACTAGGCCAGGCATGCATGGGCAGGTGAGGTCCTGGACATACTTCAGACAATGAGTTGTAGTAAGGGTGAGTAGGGGGGAAGACTTGTATCAGAGAAATGCAAAGGTCTGTTGTCAACATCAGGTTTCTAGCAGACTGTAGGAGAATGCATTTAAATGGGAGATCTTCTTACATTCAAACGTAGAAAACCAGAGAATACAATAGTGCCACGATAAAACCTTTATCATAACACAACTGCAATAATTCATGTGAATCAGTCAATCATGAACTCCCTCAGTATAAGATGAAAACTAGATGGAGTGAGAAGACTGTCTGTCATATAACAAGAAATCTTACATACCAATACATAACTAGAGAACTAGAGTCTGTGCTAAAACTTTACAATCGGGAGCTTCGCTCAACCATCGATACCTTACCAAAATGGCGAAAACACCTACATATACTCACAACAACAACAACAGCAAAAACAAGATGCTGCATTAAAAACATTGTGTCTGCATGCCTTCTGATAGTCTGCGCATGCAGACTGGATGATCATGCACCTATGACAGACACCATCTTAACTGTGTGTGGCCTAACCAAGGGGAGTAGCTGAGCCATTAAGTGTCGAGCTAGCATGTGCAGACTTCCTTCAGTTAGTCGAGAACTCGGGCATGGCTTCTCTGGAAAAATGGGTACACAGGACCCTCTTGAGAAAACCACTTGCCAGACCCTTCATGCCTTGCAGTTAATGGGTGAGGCGAGGTTTCAACCACCCTCTCTCTTCTTCATTCATTCCCAGTAGGTACCGGGATTTAGATCACGTCGAATCGGCATCTGGAGAACACAGTGCCCCCCTTCTGAAATTCAATTCGGCGCCTTTGGCCTCCCTTTTGTACAACCCTTTCTATTTTTTTTGAATGACCACGGGCCATGACCCTACGCCTAATTTCTAGAGTGCCTTCGACGTTTCAGGGTTCGTGAATAGGAAGGAGCAGGTTTTCTTTCTATTAAAATCGTGATGGGTGAAATGTCGGGAGGGTCTAACGGTCGCCGCGCGTTCCTCTAAGATGAATAGCTGAGATTGCTTTTCGACGCTTTGGGACCCGAGTGGCCAAATGATAAACATTAGCGCCTCTCCTCCAGGCTTGCTCCTTTACGACCAGGCACCAAAACCATGGGCCCAATTCTGGGTGTTGTCGGCATTTCGGGGTTCGGGGTTTCGAGAAGTGAAGTGACGAGGAGCGCTTGCCCCTCGAACTCTCGAATGCCGACGTGACACGGATGTGCGCCACGCGTCCTTCAGATGAACGACCCAGATAGTACGTTATTATAAAGGGGGCTGCCCCCGTTTGCAAGCTCGCTTGATGTGACCTGGCGCTAAGACTGGGAGCTAGGCTTTAAAGATCGCTTATCGTCATTTCGGGGTTCACAGTTTTGAGATGTGAAATAACGAGGGACTTTTACCCCTCGAACTCTCGAATGCCGATATGCCGATGTGACCAGATCTTGTGCCATGCGTCAATGGATCGGACAACCCAGACTTAGTCTTGGCATATAGTCACTTTTTTTTTTACGCTATGTATCGGTCAACTTGGTAGCCCCGATATCCCGATGACCGTTGATCTGCTCTTATGGATGAATCCGGGCTGTTGACAACGTAATTTCACCTGCTCACTTGATTGGAAGCCATAAAACGAGATTTTCCCATGCTGCACTTGGGCGCTCCTCGTGCAACCTGTAGACCTGGATGCTCTCGAGCCCAAGACAAGAATTATCGCTAACACTAGGATATTTGTGTTGGAAAATACTGAGAGGGGGGGGTGAATCAGTATTTGAGCTATCAATCAATTTTTAACTTTTCTTTTACTGAAAAATCTTAGTATACTTTATAGAGATCAGTTGTTGTATATTCTTATGAAAACAGTAGTGCATCCAGCGATCTTATTATGGATTTCTTTATTCAGCAGATGTCTTTTAAACAGTAAATCAACAAACTGAACTAACACAAATGAGTAGCACACATGAACACCAAGATTTAAGGTGGAAACCCAAATCGGGAGAAAACCACCGCTGCTGTTGTCTCTGTCTTCAATGAATATTATTAAGAAAACATTCTACAACAATGTACTAGTGCAGACTCATACTAGTAC
>JASDQU010372159.1:118204-130842 GCA_032191745.1 Picea mariana | reverse complement strand
TTAGGGAAAATNTCATTAAATTAATATATTTTAAATTATCATAAAATAATAAAACGATTAATTCCCTTTTTAACTTTTAATCCAACAGATTATTTTTTTTATGCAGCAATTAATTCCTTACTCCCTTTGTGTTACAAGATTTAATGAAGATCATAACTATTATTTATGTTGTTTTTATTTTTATTATTATTATTTTATTTTTATAGATAGATAAAATTTTACCACTAGCATAGTTTAGACTTAAACCTTAAATTTTCATGATGGGTGACATTTTATTAGGGAAAATGTTCTCTTTAAAGTTATTATCACAGTGTTTATCCTAAGGCCGACTAGGTTCGTTTATTTATCAAAACAACGCAACGTTCCCTTTAGGACACACTAGGTGCTCCAAGGGTGCCACTCTCCCTAATCTGTTTCCCTTGCGTGGCGTGCCCTTTAGGACGCACTACGTGCTCCAAGGGTGTCACTCGCCTCTTGACTAACTTGGTAGACATCAAAAACCCCTGGAGGCAATACTCCACCAGGTGAACTTGTGGGAGACTAAGAGCCTCTAAGGAATAAGGCCCCTGCCTTATTGCGTGCCCCTTAGAATCATCATGAGCGATTGTCGCAGTCTTCCCTCACGGCATTGTGGGTCCTCTCGAACTAGGTAAATGTTAACCTACAGTTCGAGCCGTGATAGGGGTGCTAGTATGCTATTTTAGGGCTGTTGTCCACACCTCTCCCTCAACATTTCTAGTAGTTGTCTGTGACCCCTTTACTCCATATGTGAGTCTAGTCGACAAGCTATCATCAGCCTGCATCATCAACAAATCATGTCAGAATATATCCATATCATGTCATCTAATCAAATGCACTAATATCACAGTAATACAATCAAACCCCAATGGTACACTCCCTGACTTGATCCGAAGTACAAGGGGTTCCATCGATGCCTCTGCATCCTCGAGGTCCAAAATCCTGCACACTCAGTAAAACCGAGTCACTAGCACATGTCTATGTCAATGTAGTAAAACAACATGTCATCAACCCATAATGCCTCATAATCAAAATCAAAAGTTTTAATAGCATAATAATCCGGATCACTTGCGAGCAAGTGTCCTCAAAGAATAAGTTCGCTTAGTGCGCCAGATCTAGATGTTACATACACCCCCTCTTGGTCTAAACTTCGTCCTGAAGTTTCACAGTATATATGCCAAAATAAAGTGTATCACAGTATCATATGTCTATCTATCAAACAAAAATGGAAACTGTTGGTGCATATCATATGCGTCCTCCCAAGTTGTCGAGTGCAGACTATAATTGTCCCATTGGACCTTGACCTACTCTATCATTCGACATTGTAGCTATTGAACGCAATGATCCAAGATGCATATCGACTCAGTCGTGAGCGCCCCCTCATCCGATACCTGCAAGGAACTCATGTCAATAACATGTGTAGGATCACTAATATAATGTCTCAAAACAGATACATGAAAAACATTGTGCATATGCCTCAAAGAATCAGGCAAGGCTAGTCGATAGGCCACATGCCCCTTTCTCTCCACAATATCGAAAGGTCCCATGAACCTAGGAGAGAGTTTATCTCCCTTCCCAAACTTGATTTAACTCTTATGTGGTTTAACCCGTAAGAAGACTCGATCGGCGACCTCGTAACTATGGTCGACACGATGTGCATTGGCATAACGCTTCTGTCAATCCTGTGCTTCTTTAATCCTTTGTCTTATTGTTTGCATTTTCTCTTCCATTTCTTGGATCGCTTCTAGTCCCACCAGGACCCTATCCTCAAGCCGATCCCAACTCAAAGGCATCTGACACGGTCGCCCATAAAGAAACTCGAAAGGATCCATCTTAATGGTGCTCTGGTAACTGTTGTTGTAAGCGAACTTCACTAGTGGCAAGAATTCTTCCCAACGCTTTTGTTGGTCCATCACGTACAAGTGCAACATTTCCTCCAAGGTTTGGTTCATTCGTTCGGTCTGCTTTTCAGTCTCTGGGTGATACGCAGTACTAAATTTAAGTTGGGTTCCCAAGGCCTCTTGGAAACTCGTCCAAAATCGTCCAGTAAACACTGATCCTCGATCATATATAATCCTCTTAGGCACACCATGCAACCTCACAATCTCACTGATGAAAAATCTAGCTATGTCAGGTGCCTGATACGTCATACGCACAGGAATAAAGTGAGCACTCTTTTTCAGAGTGTCTACTACTACGAAAATTGAGTCATGTCTCTTTGCTGTCAATGGAAATCCAACAATAAAATCGATTGAAATAACCTCCCATTTCGATTATGGAATAGCGTGTGGTTGTAGTAATCCTGCCGGGTGTCTATGTTTCACCTTTACCTGCTGACATTCTAGACATCTGGCCACATATTTCACTATGTCTGCCTTCATTTCCTTCCAAAAGAATAAGGGTTTAAGGTTTTCCCTCATCTTCGTGACCCCCGGGTGAGCCATGTAAACTGCTCTATGAGCCTCGCTTAGGATCAACATCCTCAACTCGTCGTTCGACGATATGTAGATCCGATTTTTAAACCTCAATAAACCATCACTGTCAAACTAAAATCCTTCAAATCGCGGTACCATCATTTTGTTTTTTTCGATAAAACCCTCGACCTCTTTGTACCAGTCATCATCATGTTGTAAAGTTAGAATCTTTTCACGCAGATTCATCTGAAGGGGAAACACCGAAAAGATGCGTGGTCTCTGACTCAATGCATCCACCACTCGGTTCATTGTTCCTTTTATGTAAGTAATCTCGAAGTCGTACTCGCTAAGAAATTTCGACCAACGTCGTTGTCGCACGTTCAGGTCGCTTTGCGTAAATATGTGTTGTATTCCACAGTGGTCAGTCTTTAGTTCAAATTTCTATCCAAAAAGGTAGTGTCTCCAAACCTTCAAGGCATATACGATGGCTAACAACGCCAAATCGTGCGTCGCGTAGATCTCCTCATGCCTTCTCAGTTTCCTCGAAATGTAAGCGATCACTCGTCTGTCTTGCATCAAGACCCCGCCTAAGCCTTCCTTGGATGCGTCAGTGCATACCAAGAAGTATGCATCCATGTCATGGACCTTTAGTATCGGTGTTGTAGTCAACAACTCCTTGAGCCTCTAAAATTTTTTCGCGCATTTCTCGGTCCAAACAAACTTCTTGTCTTTCTTCTGCAATTCTGTGATAGAATTTGCTATCTTCGAAAACCCCTTGATGAACCGTCAATAGTATCCTGCTAAACCCATGAAGCTACGCACTTCTGGGACATTCGTCGGCTCAGTCCATTCCATAATAGCCTCGACCTTGGTTGGATCCACGGCGATGCCTTCGCCGGAGATGACATGCCCTAAGTAGTGAATCTTTTATTGATAAAAAGAGAATTTGGACAACTTCCCATACAGTTTGTGCTCTTGCAGACACTTTAGTACAAATAGCAAGTGCTCATCATGCTCCTCTATCGTCCGAGAGTAGATCAAAATATCGTCAATGAATACTTTGACGAACTTGTCCAAGTACTCACAGAACACCCTGTTCATAAAACTCATAACTACCCCTAGGGCGTTTGTCAGTCCAAATGGTAAAACAATAAACTCGTAATGTCCAAACCTCATCTTAAAGGTGGTCTTAGGGATGTCATCTTCCTTAATCCGTAACTGGTGATACCCTGATCGCAAATCGATCTTTGAGAACCCCGTTGTGCCCTTCATTTGATCAAACAGATCATCAATCCTCAACAACAGATATTGATTCTTGATCGTGGCCTTGTTCAATTGATGGTAATCAATGCAGAGCCTCCACGACCCATCCTTTTTTTGTATGAAAATAATAGGTGCACCCCACGGTGACACTCTGGGATGTATGAGTCCCAGGTCCAACAACTCCTTCAATTGCATTCTTAACTCTTGTAATTTTGGGGTCGACATCCGATAAGGTGTTCTTGCTATCAGCTCAGTCCTCGATTTTAGGTCTATAGTAAACTCCAATTCCCTCTCCAGTGGCATCCCAGGTAACTCTTCTGGAAATACGTCTGCAAACTCTCTCACCATCGGAAGGTGTTATAAACCTTTCACTAATCCCTTCTCGTTTAACGCAAGGATCGCATAAATCTTGCACCCCTTGTGCATGCTCTTCCGTAGATGTAAGGAAGAGATGAACCTCAATGAAACTCCCTCGTTCCATCCTACAATCACATGTTTCTACCCCTCATCATTGACCAAGCTCAACCATTTTGTCTTACAGTTGAGCATCGCCTCATGCGATTCCATCTAGTCCATATCGATCAAGACGTCATAAGATCCTAAGATCCTGATGTATAAGTTGGCCTTGGTGACAAACTCTCCCAGGTTAAGGATACAACCTGTAACCTTTCCTCCAACCTTTTGTTTAGCTCCCGAGGCCATCTCTACGAAGCTAAACTCATCTTGTTCGACTGCCTTTACCTTAATCCTTTTTAGCGATACACCAGAAATGAAACTCTCGGTAGCACCGAGATCTATCAAAATACTAAGGGTCTGGTTAGCGATGGTACCTTTGGTCTCGAGCACAGTTGACTAATGCTCTTCCTGGTAGTTATTCACCGCTGCATGAATCTGATGGGCCTTGCCCATATCTCCCATGGTAGTGGGTCCAGATGATCCAGATGCTCTAGTCCTCTCCACGGGGTAGTCACACTGGTAGTGTGGCTCCCCACACGTCCAACACCCCTTCTTCGGCCCAGTAGTCCTAGTACCTGAAGTAGAAGATGATGGCCCACTGACCTAGAATCCTAGTCTGTTCTGCTGAACAGGCCTAAACTGCTGCTGCTATGGTTGACGTTGATGCTGATGTTGTGGTCCCCGATAAGGTGTCCGTTGTTGAGGCGTCGGTCATCGAGGTGTAGTGAAAGTGGATCCCCTCTAGAAGTCACGATATCTCGGCGTATGTTTGGATGGTGTCTGATGCTGCTGTGCACCAGATGACACCTGCCCTGTTGGTCTCGCTGGAGTCCTGATCTGACCCCCACTGATAAGCTCCTCCTCCGCTATGATAGCCTTCTGGATGACATCATGCAAGGTTTGAGGCATCAAAATCCTGACCTTTGCATGAATGTTTCCATTAAGGCTGAACACAAACCTGTTGACCTTAAGTTTCTTAGTGTTAAGGTGCAGAGCATACCAGAGCAACTCCATAAAATGAGCCTCGTACTCGGGCACCGTATGACCACCCTGTCGTAAGGCGTTGAACTCATTGAGTTGATGCTCAATGAATTCCTCTGATAGGTACCTCTCTCGGAACCGTTCCTCGAACAGTTCCCATGACATGTCTTCGTCAGCCATGTTCAGATGAGGTAGAAGTGTCTTCCACCATAGAAGAGCGCTCCCCTTTAGTTGAAAGACCACCATGCGGACCTTCATGTTGGAGGTATAATCGAGAAGTGCAAAGCACATCTCCATGTTCTCCAACCATGCCTCAGTGGCTACGTCGTTCGGGGCACCAAAGAAATCGAGAAATTTGACCTTATCGAGTTCATGGTGAATGCTACCAGTACCGACTAGGGTGCATGGTGGAACCTCAGGGGGTGTTGATGCTTTGGCCTCCTCTATGTCCAAACAGCTAATCAGTGCCTCAGACATGCGCTGAAAATATCTCATCATTCCTACCACATCACCAACTGCTATTTGCTCCTATCTGACAACCTGCTCGTCTCCCTAGGGGTTAGATCCCTCAGGCATGGATGCTACTGGAGGCGTCATGCCTCCTCCCCTAGCACCTCATTTTCTTCCTCCACAGTGTCCTCTAGCCATGATTACTTGCACAAATACAAGTCAACTCAATTAGTAACATTATAATCAAATCATATCAACGAAAGTTGTAGTGATCCCAAGTCGTGGGTTCAACCCCACTCTGATACCACATGTAACATCCCTTCTATTACGATGACAAAGAGACATACAACAAGTAAATATATATATATATATATATATATATATATGTATGTATTTTTTTTAAAGCTACGTTAGGAAGTATACATCCCAATTAATCACGACATCATTGACCCATAGTGAAATGCATAAATGAAACAACTTAAACGCATAACACCAATCACAACGTAAGATGACCCATCATTGTCACAAATGACGAACAAAAATTGACGCAATGTCGCAATAAATGAAGGTACATGAGTCAACATTCACATGACACAAAACAATTCAAATTAAACCAAGGCTCCAGGTATTTATGAGTTATTCTCGACGCGCAAGGCCTAGTCATAAAATACGGGCATCTGTCATAAAAATTCAATTACGTGCTAGAATACTAAAGTCTAAGGATGTCATTTATTACATAAATCCAAGAGCACCAGTAGTCTAAACAATCATTCTTACATTGAAAACACTGTGCGTGAGTGAAAAACGACTACATAACCATTGTGTTAGAATTGGTTTAATGATGCACGACTAACAAATAAAGATGCATCCATATAACCCGTAGCACTCAAGTAAATGTCAACCTTTATTTTCATCGCGCAAGGGGATCCAATCACATAACTAATCATACATCATCAATATTTGAGTGCCAATAATCTTATCACTTTTCCAATGCATAATCCAAGGCGTAAATCCCAAACACAAGAAAGCATCCATTCAATCCATGCGCAATCAAATCTAATCATCGAGACTCTATCATTCATCACGTCAAATTCATTTGTGCATGACGTTTAAAGTCTACTACCATCATTTATCACATTATAGTTTAGTGTGTACAAGAAGTCTAACAACTCAATGATTACATATCTCTACTAAATCAATGGCTCGAGAGAATCAATTAATTAAAGCATTCAAATTCAACTTTATTCAAGGGCGTAAGAGTAAACTAGTGACTTTATGCTTCTTGAATCTATTTATTTCTTGGTGCCCCAGAATCAAAATGCTTAATTTAAACATAAATCAAAGTGACTCAGGGATGACTGAAACTCTGGTTAAATTAAAGGAAGAAGAATCCTTACTAAGGAGAAGGCTAGCTTCAAGTCTTAAATAAAGGTCCAATTAAATGTTTAAAAGTAAGGCCCCAACTAAGGAACCATATAAAGTCAACTTAATTAAATGAACCAAATATGAAGCAACATATTAACCACCGAAATAATATTAAGAAGCATAAATTCATATACCCCAAATGGTTTTTAAGGAACGCATAAAAGAAAATGAAAAATTCATTCAGTAATACTATGTATGCATGCATAGGAAAAGAAGTATTCAGATTTGTATCTTCTAATAGTATCAAATATACATTGAATATTATATTATAACAACTATTTGTGACTAATTGTGTGTTTGTGTGCTTCTATGTTGTGTACATATTACATACATATAAGTGTGTGCCAACGACAAGTAATGACAATAATAGTCCTATTTCCTATTATTTTATGCATGGAATTAATCGTTGCACATATTGACTATGTGTATAAATGAAGTATTGTAGAGAAAGTAAGGAAGAGGGTGTGCTATGGGTAGTATAGTAAATCAATTTTATAAATAACAGACTGAATATAATAGAAGACGTAGTAAACATATCGTTCCATTATTCTGGGGTATGCTAAATAGAATTAGTCAGTCCATAGTGAGCAAGCCGCTCCATTATTACCAGGTATGCTGAAAACATTCGTCTACACAGTCCGTTTTCAAATTCCAACCATGGTCATTCACAGAAAAACAATCACCAGTTTTGAAGGCGACTTCATGGGAAGTTAAACAACAGCCTATGTCAATCTTTAAAATAAAAAACGTGGGTAATTTAACATAAATATCTTCACATTTTAAAGGCAAAAATCGTGGGCATTTAAACAACAATCACAGTCACGTTTTGGATGGAAAAATCGTGAACATTTAAACAACAGTCCTTGTCAAACTTTAAAAGAAAAAACGTGGGTAATTTAACAGAAATCTCTTCACATTTTAAAGGCAAATATCGTGGGAATTTAAACAACAATCACAGTCACTATTTGGATGGCAAAACCAAGAGCATTTAAACAGCAGTCTATGTCAAACTTTAAAAGAAAAAATGTGGGAAATTTAACAGAAATCTCTTCACATTTTAAAGGCAAATATCGTGGGCATTTAAACAACAATCACAGTCACATTTTGGATGGAAAAATTGTGAGCATTTAAACAATAATCACAACCTCAATTTAAAAGGGAAAAACTTGCACAGGGACACACCAGGAGGAAATTCATGGCTATCTGTATTTAAAATATGCAGAATGATGTGCCCAAAACCCACCAGAAGGAACTCCATGTTGCCATCATCATTTAAAAGGGAAAAACGCTGGCAAAACGCAGACATGGAAATGCATTTTTTTTCCATTGCCAGGATACCAATCCCACGTAGACAGGAATACAAAAACGTTTTTCATTTCCTAGACACAAATATAAATGCAGACAGGAAATCAAATAAAAATATTTTTCCATTTCCAGGATACCATTGTAAAAATGAAGACCTGGAATCAATTCATTTTTTTTTCATTGCCAGAATATAAAATAATAAAAAAAATAGACATGAAACCAATGCATTTTTCCATTGCCAGAATACCCAAAAATTTGGAGACAGGGAATCAATATGTGCTTCCATTTCTATAACCCCAATACAACACACACAATAGTAAGAGAATGCAAGGATCTAATTGGAAAGGTCATGGAATGATTGCAGGGGTTCTATCAGTCAAGGCATAGAGAAAACCAACCAGGACACCAGATAATCCACACGCAGAGGTTGTTGCCAGATGGTGGAATCAACAATTAGCCAGGGACAAACATCAAGGGTAGTCGGCTAACAGGTTTGTCCTTCGCTCATCATCCTCGCACAGAAAAGCAGGGTGTTGAGATCCATAGGTATTTTAACGCTAAGGTGACGACCATAGATCAAGCTCTTGGCTGAATGCTCAAGTGAGGACTAATGAGATAGGGACGAAGGCTAAACAATCACGAAGGTCACAATCAACACAGCAAAGTGGTCAAGACGTGTGGGGAAAAAGAAGGCTATGGGAGTTAACAATCGTGGAGCTAGGCTAAGAAAAATTTTAGTCATCAATCTAAACAATCAATCTACTTACCTAATCAACATGTAGATCCAAGCATTAAACCTGCAACATCTACTATACAAAATGAAGAGAGAGTATCGTTGCCTGATCGCCCGCTCTAAGTGACGTCTGCGTGCTCTATGCAACTCGCGCTTGCCAACCAGTGAGACTTCAGTGATACCTCCCAGCCAATGTTAGGGGTACTCTTCTTCCCCCTTAGCCCCCCAAGCCCCAAAGGGGCCACACACTCACTATCCAGATATTTTGACTAGCTCCCAGCTCGCCTCGCAAGGCCGAGCTACCACTCCTCACCGAGCTGGGTATCCCAAATCCCACATGTTAAATCAGTCAAGTAGATATTTTTGCAGCATAACGTTACACATATAGAAGAGATCCAACCTCCATCTCCTCCCTTCATTATATAGAGTTTTGTGGTTACTTACTTCCCAAAAATCTCGTTTAGTTAAGTTTTTAAATTTTAATTCCTAAAAATTCCTCCCCATACAAGTGTCACCCATCCCCTTCATTCCTCCATAAATTAATTTCTTTAATTAATTAATTATCTTTATTTCCCTCACCNCTCTTACAGGTTTTAATGATTTTCCCCACTATTAATTTGCTAGTTCAGTTTAAATTAGAAAGCTCTTAAATGGTAGATACTTTACTAAGTTTGACTTTCCGCTTTTTCCCTTTGTTTCCTTTTTCTTCTTTTTGTGTTTCCCTCTTTTCCTAGTTTCCTAATATTTTAGATTTTTCCCTCTTTCCCCTTTTATTTATAACTCAAAAAGGCACGTGTGGAAATTAACCCCCCTTTTTCCCTTTTCTCATTAAATTAATATATTTTAAATTATCATAAAATAATAAAACGATTAATTCCCTTTTTAAATTTTAATCCAACAGGTTTTTTTTTTATGCAACAATTAATTTCTTACTCCCTTTGTGTTACAAGATTTAACGAAGATCATAATTATTATTTATGTTGTTTTTATTTATTATTATTATTTATAGATAGATATAATTTTACCACTAGCATAGTTTAGACTTAAACCTTAGATTTTTGTGATGGGGGACATTTTATTAGGGAAAATGTTTTTTTTTTTTAATTCTTATCACAATGTTTATCCTAAGGCCGACTAGGTTCGTTCATTTATCAAAACAATGCGATGTGCCCTTCAGGACACACTAGGTGCTCCAAGGGTGCCACTCGCCCTAATCTGTTTCCCTTGCGCGACGTGCCCTTCAGGACGCACTACATGCTCCAAGGGTGCCACTCACCTCTTGACTGACTTGGTAGATATCAAAAACCCCTGGAGTCAATACTCTGCCAGGTGAACTTGTGGGAGACTAAGGGCCTCTAAAGAATAATGTCCCCACCTTATTCCACGCCCCTTAGAATCATTGTGAGTGACTGTCGCAGTTTTCCCTCACGGCATCGTGGGTCCTCTCTAACTAGGTAAACGTTAACCTACAGTTCGAGCCACTGCGGGAGTGATAGTAGGATGTGGCAGGGATGTTGTCCACACCTCTCCCTCAACATCTCTGGTAGTCATGCGTGACCCCTTTACTCCATATGTGAGTCTAGTCGGCAAGCTATCGTCAGCCTACACCATCAACAAATCATGTCAGAATATATCCATTTCATGTCATCTAATCAGATGCACTAATATCATAGTAATACAATCAAACCCCAATGGTACACTCCTTGACTCGATTCGGAGTCCAAGGGGTTCCATCGATGCCTCTGCATCCTCGAGGTCCAAAATCCTGCACACTCAGTAAAACCGAGTCAATAGCACCTATCTATGTCAATGTAGTAAAACAACATGTCATCAACCCATAATGCCTCATAATCAAAATCAAAAGTTTTAGTAGCATAATAATCTGGATCACTTGTGAGAAAGTGCCCTCAAAGAATAGGTTCGCTCAGTGCGCCAGAGCTGGATGTTACAAATCAAGTGATATGTTTAATGTGACACATAGGTGGAGTTTGTGGTATCAAGTCCATACAATGACATCCTAATAAAATTGTGTTGGATCAAAAAGAGAAGGGAGGCTGCTTTAGTATAGACTAAGAAAAGAAAAAAACTCCTATAACTAAGGGCAAGCTTATTGAGCCTAACAATGGTCAAGAACCTGCAATTAATGAGTTTGGCATTTGTGTCATAGACAGTAAAAGTAACAGTGTTCCAAAGAAGCTTAATCATTTATAAAAAAAATGCATTGTTGATAATGTGGAGATGACAACAATGGTTGCAAGGAATCTTACAGGAGTTTAAAGAATCTTATTTATGCATGTGATACTGAGGTTGGTTTAATTTCTTGCCATTTCTATTTTATACTTCTTTTAAAAGGTCAAGAGATATAAGTGCTATTATTCAATTTGGTTTATTGATCCTTTGCCATGCATTTTTAATATCTCTTCTTATATGAATCATGATTGTGGCTTGCTTGTATGATTAGATACTGTTTCACCTATAAACTTGTATGAAGTTGTTCAGTTCTTACAATTCTCTGGATTTTTTTGTAGTTTTGTGTCTTCCATAAACTTTTGTTATTTATTACTAGACTAGGACTATTATCCATTATATTTATCTAGGAAAAAAAATTCCCCAATGCTTTTGTAAATGTAATTTAATACTATCTATGAACCCTAATGCAACTGAATTCAAGATTTAGTGGCATAGTAGGTAGTTGGGTTGATGGAATTTTTTTTAATCAATTTGTGTCAACCACAAAATCTATATATTTTCTATTATTTGTTTTTTAGTATTTACATTTTTTTGAACTGACATTATTCCATTTTGACAGTTTAGCTCAATGAGAAACATTGTTTTTTCTTGAATGGCTAATGAGATGTGCATGTTGTTAAAGAATTAGACCAAATTTTGAGTTGGCAAGATGTTTTTTATTTCCCCCTCTTGCATGCCTAGTTTTCTCAATGTTCCAACTTGACATGGCTTCTTGACACTTACTATCTTAATTTTTCCTACCCATGTTTGCATTTGGTCTTAGGCATGTTCTAAGTAGTTTTTTTTGAATATGTATTGTATGATGAACATTACAAGTGCTTAAATGAAAATAACATGGAATTAGCTTTCTTGAATGTTTCTATTTAATATTCAAGCAAACCACTGTGATACTCAATGGAGGTTGCAGACATTGATGTTAAGAAAGTGAGTCCAATTGGTTGTGGGAAGTGTATTTGTTTAAGTGTATATTGTGGATATCAAGCTGATTTTGGTAATGACAAGTCCTGTGTAATGGATTGACATGTTGTATCGTGGTTGACATGTTGTATCGTGGTGAATATGTCTTGTCAATATTTTCCCCCTTTTGGCGGTTTTATCTATTCAAAATGTTAGCGAGAATATCTAATTTTGAATGAAAATGAACTAAGATACATTATTAGTCCAAGGCAACATCTTTCAATAATTATTGATTTCCTTTATAATTTGCAAAAATTCATAGTGGAAAATATCATTACATACAAAGCTAATAGGTTGATACCCTACAAGAGCAAGGCATGATACATTACAAATAATTTCAAACCTTTTATTGTGTAGAAGTTGATAAAACTAGTGTTATAGTAATT
>JASDQU010372159.1:80140-101376 GCA_032191745.1 Picea mariana | reverse complement strand
TATTCCTCATACAAGCATGGGTCCTCCAACCATTCTTCTAGGATAACTCAATCCATAAAGCGTCTTCCCGTGAGGGATTTCACCATAAGGGGACCACTTTGGAGTTCATCCATTTGTACACCTTATCAATCATGATAAGATAATAATGAAAGCATGGGTCCTCTAACCATTCTTCTAGGATAACTCAATCCGCAAAGCGTCTTCCCGTGAGGGATTTCACCATAAGGGGACCACTTTGGAGTTCATCCATTTGTTTACATTTGCATCGATTGGTTTTCACTTGGACATATAACATTCTCATCAAGGGAATCATATCAATCAATTACTTGACATCAACCAATGACATCAATCAAACCAAACCATTTACATCAATGACATATGATCCAACAATATCCCAAGTAATCAAACCATTGGCATCAATGACAAACCATTGGCATCAATGACAACATGATCCAACACAGATCTCATATCAGGACCAGATCTATGGCCATAGTCCATTGCGGGGACACAACATACTTGGGTGATAATTTTCTTGAGCGCTCCCACAATTGAAACCATGGTAAGGAAAAAGTGCTATGTGGTGAAAGGTGGTGGATTGCGGGCCCAAAAGAAGCCTGAACCCAAACCAATTTTGATCAGCCCTGCAATCACATGTTTATATGGCATCCTATTCGAGAGACGCACGTGGTCGCCCTCTGATATTTAAGTCTCATCGAGTCCCTGAGGAAAATAAGTTAATGGAAGGTAGGTTTGGTGGTTGAAACCTCAGCTCACCCCATAAATGGAAGGTGTGGAGGATTTGGTCACAAAGTCAGAGATGTCATCTCATGGTACCCCTGCAAGCCAATTTTCCTGAAGACCCATAATGATATGAGCTTGTGTCTGAAAAAAGAAGTCATCGATGCAAATATTTGATTGTAAGGGCCATGTCACACTCATGGTAGTTGTGGACTGAGTTGAGTATAAATAGATAGTTTAAATATTTTTTTAAGGTCATCAATTGGTTGAGTAGAGCTCCCTATTTTGTAATGTTTGGATGCCAGAGTTGTTCTCTGGTTATGTATCAAATTTGATACTTTCAAATTAATAGAAGTTATCCCCTTTCCATCTCGCTGTAAAACTTTGTGTTAAAACACTCGAGCATGGAGGATCCAGTCGAGGGTTGTTATTGTATTGTAATGTAGGTTTGATTACAATAATATCGTGACCAATTTTAATTAGTTCTCTTTGTTTTCTTTTTTCCTCCTACACTCAATGGCTCGGGCATGGAGGATCCAATCGAGTTGTTTTAGCTACATTGTGATGCAGGTTTGATCATTATGTTGTTGTGACTATGTCGTTTGGACATATTTCAGTGTTTGAAGCTTGAGTTCAAGAGCATTCTTGAGCCTAATTGTTTCCTCTCCAAGCTGCTTGAAGGCCTGATGCCCAAAGTAGTCGTGTTCACTTTTCCTACTAAGTCTTCCCTCTGCTCATACTAACACTCAATTCACTGAATAAAGTTAATGTGGCCCTCACTTCCTTGTGCATTTCTTATCTAGTTCTGTGTTGAAATCATTCTTTTATTGAGTTTTCTCCATTTTGACCTCCACTCATATAAATCAAACATCCACCAAACACTCTGATGGGTAGTGGGCTTATCCTCTCACAATATGATGGTGACTCTCAATGCTAACATTCATGGCGTCACTGCCAGGGAACAAGTTGAAGACATTTCCCTGGGTAAGAATGAAAAAGAAATTATGATTTTGAAGGTGCATCAAATATCAGTATGATTGAAGATTGCAAGTTGCACCTGGTGACTCCACCATTTCAGTTGTGTCTTCTAAAGGCAGACACACGAGGTCCACTCCACAACTTCCTCTAGAAACACCTGAAGCCGAACCAGAGAAAATTATCAGAAAGGGAAAGAACCCTCAAGAAGGTATTTCAACTGTTGTACCTGGTGATTCTGGTAATTTTCATAATCCTTCTTTAAAAACTCCAGTAGCTGCTTCTAATTCTCCGATTATACCATCTGTTGGAGTTTCTAGAAATTTGAATTTTGGGAGTTTTCCTATTGATTTCTCCCCTCCTAGTCTCAGTTTGGAAGGATAAATCTTTGACACCCCTGTTTCCCCTGAAGTTGTATAGTGGTTTAGACCCAGGACCTTATAAGATTTTCCCACTCCGGGCTTTAGTAGCCCTCCTCCTATTAGGTTTGTTGTATCCAAAGAGGGGGAAACTTCTTTCCCTTTAAACCCTGTAGCTTTTTCCCCCAACACTCAGACATTCCCATTTTATCCCAAAAGCACACTTCTAGTCTCACCTGTCCAAACTCCATCTCCTCCTAGTTCTCCTCCAGTTCACATCCCAATGGCAAGAGCTAATCCCCCTAGAAATAGAATGGATGCTATATTGGCTTCTAGATACGCCCCTCTTGTTCTGCCTTAGCCTTTGAATGCTCTCCCATCTGGTGGCTACCTTAAGAAGTTCCCCAAGTTCACGGGTGAGGGAGACATAACTACAGAGGAACACCTTGCAGCCTTTTACAGTTATGCAGATAATTATGTCATTGTGAATGAAGATGTATGGATGAGAAATTTTGTTCATATCCTTAATGGGGAGGATAGGAAATGGTTTAGGGCCTTGGCTCCTGGATCTATTGATGGGATTGAAGCCATAGATGATGCATTCTTAAGACATTGGGGGGATAAAAAATATTTCCTTTACTATATTACAGAGTTTGAATCACTAAAGAAAGAAGAAGGGGAATTTTTTTCTGACTTCTCAAAGAGGTTTAATAAAATGTATAGTAAAATTCCCACTGATATTAAGCCCACAAAAACCTCTACCAAAATTACTTATGCTAGCGCTTTCGACCTTGAGTTATGCCTCCTATTGAGAGAAAGAAGAGCTACCTCCTTGGTTCATATGCAAGATGCGGCCCTTGAAGTAGATTCCAATATATTGGTAGTTGAAAAACTTAGGAGTAAGGATGATAGAGATAGAAGAAAGGGGAGGTCTGAAGCTTCAACCTTTGGTTCCTCTTCTGCCCACCCTCAAGTAGATGAATTGACAAAGCTGATAAAATCACTCTCCGCTGAGGTGGAAAGGTTGAAATTGGAAGGAAAGAAGAGCTATAGGAATCCCCTAAATACTCATAATAGAGGTAGCTTTAAAAGACTGAATAATGCCCCTCGGATCATCCAAAGAGATCAAATAAATAGGGATAAGGATGATCAGAAAATTCAAGCTCCTCTCCAAAATAACCTTGTTACTGATGAAGAAGGAGAGGAAGAATATATTGATCCTAAAATCCATTGTCTTGGAGACACCTCCTCATTTCCTCATTTAACCCAATATGCATATGAAGAGTCTCTCATGGATAGCCAACTAAATGAGCTGAGTAAAGGGGAAAAGATAAAAAAAAATACAAATAGATATAGCCTAAGGTCAAAGAAGAAAGAAGTTAAGCTTGATATTTCTGATCATCCTCCCATAATGAAGAATCCTGCTAAAGAGATGGAAGATAGTCGTAAAGAAAAGGAGGTACAAAACCCCCCACCCATGGTAAAAATCCCTACCCCGGAAGTGAAGGAGATTCTGAAGTCTCCCTCATCTTTTATCTTTGAGCACATGATTCAAAAGATCAGGATCCCTATGCCTCTGTCAGAGCTACTCAAGCACGAATATTTCAAAAAGTGCCTCTCCAAAATGTTGCATCCCAAACCTTCATCTAATTCCAGAGACTCAGTCAACCTCCAAGATGAAAAGATAGTTGTCATACTAGGGCCTTTGGTAGAGGATATATATGATTCCTCACCTCCTTTTTATACATCATTTAATATTCATGACAAAGTGTTGCACAACTTCTTGATGGATTCAGGGGCATCTCACAATCTCATGCCTAAGATTGTCATGCATGAGCTCAGGTTGGAGGTTACAAAAACTTACCATGACCTTTATTCATTTGATTCTATAAAGGTGAAATTCCTCAGGGTTATTAAGGACCTCGTTGTCTCCTTGTTCCAAATTCCAATGAAGAGTGTGGTCATGGACATAGCGATATCTAATGTCCCCCCTAAGTTTGGGATGCTCTTATCCAGATCATGGATCAAAAGACTAGGGGGAACTTTGCAGATGGACCTTTCATATGCCACCATTCCTGTGTTTGGAGGGGGAAATAGAAGGCTTTATAGAGAATCACAACTTGCCTACATTATCAGTGACAAAGAAAATCCCATCAACCATCCCATTTTCTTAGTTGATACTGATTTGGGAACCAGTATATTACAACTCAATGATGTTCCCCAACCACCTATTGAGATAAGAAGGCAGCCTAGTATCTTCTGTGAATATCCTCCCCCAAGGACCTCTATATGGAAAGTGTTTTTTGATGGAGCCTCTTCTAGGGAAGGTGTTGGCGCTAGAGTGGTTTTTATTTCCCCCACCAAAGAGACTATATCTTTGTCCTACAAGTTAGAATTTGAGGATATGAGGCTCTTCTTGGTAGGATATGAGGCTCTTGTCTTGGGTTTGAGAGCTACCAAAGACATGAATATTGAGGAGCTAGCAGTGTTTGGATATGCTGATTTGATTGTTCATCAAGTTAGAAATCTATATCAGGATAAGCACCCCAGGTTAAGGGCCTACAAAAATGAATTCTGGGATATGATTGACAATTTCTTCATGGATTTTAATATCTCATTTGTTCCAAGAGAGGAGAACTCTGTGGCAGATTCCTTGGTGATCTAGAAAGTAATTTCAAGGTCCCTTTGCCCCCCAAACTCAAGTATGAGGTGGAGATAAGATACAAACCCTTTATTATTGACAATGTCAAACATTGAAAGGTATTTGAGGATGCTATCGAGATAAAAAAGTTCCTTGAGACGGTGGATGAATTTTTTGATATGCATATTGATGAGAATCAGGACTCTAAAGAAATCCCTCACGCTGATGTTTTTATGAATAAAATTGCTAACCATCATATTGTTCAGTTGCATAGAAACCATATTCCAAAGGGTCTAGTCCCTTTGGAGAGGTTATTTGACATAAATGATGTTGTTGTAAAGGTTGAAGGATCAACTGAAGAGGCTGATGTGACTGAATGCAATCTAGGAATGGAGGAGAATCCCAAATGGGTCAAATTGTCTAGCATCTTATCAAAAGAGCAAAGGGTTGAGTATGTCAAACTTTTGAAGGAGTTCGTTGATGTGTTTTCTTGGACATATGAGGATTTGAGAACATATGACATGAGCATCATTGAACAGAAAATCCATTTGAAAGAAGATGCCAAACCTTTTGAGCAGAAGTTCAGACAGATAAATCCCATGCTGTTACCGATTATGGAAAAGGAATTGAAAAAGATGTTGGATGCGTAGATCATCATCCCTTTGATATTTTCAAAGGTGGCTAATTTGGTGCATGTGAAGAAGAAGAATGGGGAAATCAAGTTGTGTGTCAATTTCATAAATTCGAATAGGATCTCCAAAAAGGATAACTACCCCTTGCCAAAAATGGAGCACATTTTGCAGAGAGTGACTGGTTCGTCCAAAATGTGTATGGTCGATGGTTTTTCCAGGTACAATCAAATCTATGTCTTTCTTGAAGATAGAGAGAAGACAACTTTCACAACTCCTTGGGGGACATTTATGTAGGTTAAAATTCCCTTTGGATTGATGAACGCAGGAGCAACTTTCCAATGAGCCATGGACATTTCCTTCATCGGAGAAAAGAACAAATTTGTAGTCATCTATTTGAACGAAATTACAATATTCTCAAGGTCTGATAAAGAGAATTTTCATAATTTGAAGAAGGTTTTCCTGAAATACAAAAGGTTTGGTCTCTCCCTCAATCCTAAGAAATATCTATTTTCTATGAAAGAGGGAAAATTGTCGAGGCATATTGTGTCAGCTGAAGGGGTGAAGATTGATCCAATCCAAGTAGAGGCTATCCAATCCTTGTCTTTTCCCAGATCCAGGAAAGAGGTTCAGTATTTCTTGGGTAAAATCAACCTTCTGAGGAGGTTCGTTTCTAATTTTGTTGAGTTGGCTAAATACATTACAGTCATGATCATAAAGAGAAATGAAGTGAAATGGACTGTTGATTCTATAAATTATTTCAATCAGATCAAGAGGGCTTTGATTGAAGCACCTGTGCTCATCAACACTGATTATTCTAAGGAATTTCTTATATTTTCCTTCGCTTCATCTTATACATTAGTTGTTGTCTTGTTACAAAGAAATGCATAAGGGTTGGAACAACCTATTTCCTTTTTCAGCAGGGCACTGAGGGATGGAAAAATGAGATATGATATCATGGTAAAGAAAGCCTATGCTTTGGTGAAACCCATCAAGGCTTTCTGAATCTATATTCTGCACTCAAATATTATTGCATGCGTCCCCTTGGCTTAAATAAAGGAGATATTGATCTAGCCTGATATAGATGGGAAAAGGAGGAAGTGGATTGCCAAAATCTTAGAGTTTGACCTGGAAATCAAACCCACCAAATTGGTGAAAGGCCAAGGTTTAGCCAGGTTACTGGCTGAATCAAATTGCAAGGCATTGGGAGTTAATTTCATGAATATAGAATCAGGGAATCTGAAAACTGAGGTTGTTGGTGAATACTCTCATGTCAGCCCCAACTTAGTAGAATGTGCCTGGTACAAGGACATCATATACTTCCTACATAAGTTGAGGCCTCCTAATGGTTTGGATAAAAACAAGGTGAGAGCTTTGAAACTCAAGGAAATTAAATATTGTATCATTGATCAGGTTTTGTATTGGAAGGACCCTCTGGGAGTTTTGTTGAGGTGTCTAGACCCACAAGAAGCCCAGAGAGCAATGACTGATTTTCATAACAGCTCATGTCAGGTGCATCATTTTTGGAAGTCCACAGCCTATAAGATCCTCAGAGATGGTTATTTCTAGCATATCCTTTTCATTGATGTTTGTGCAAATATTAGAGCATGTGCCAAGTGTCATAATTTTGCTGGAAAGAAGTAGCTCAAATCTTTGCCTTTGAAACCTATAATGGTTTCTTGACCATTTTAGCAGTGGGGTCTCGACTTCATTGGAGAGATCCACCCAGCCTAAAGTGGCCAGCACAGGTGGATCTTGATCGCCACTGGATATTTCAACAAATGAATAGAAGCCATCCCTACAAGGAGCGCTTCCCACAAGGTAATCATAAATTTCCTTGAAGACATCATATCCAGATTTGGCTATCCAAACAAGATTGTTACAGGAAATGATGCCTCTTTCAGAGTTGAGCCATTAATTAATTTATGTGAGCAGTATGGGATCACACTAGTCCATTCTACTCCCTACTACCCTAAGGGAAATGGTTTAGCATAGTATTCTTACAAGAGCCTCATAAATATCATCAATAAGTTGTTAGAAGACAACAAGAAAGCCTAGGATTCAAAGATAAAATTTGCATTATGGATTGATAGAGTTACACCAAAAAGATCACTGGGAATTTCCCCTTTTCAACTAGTGTACGAGATTGAGGTTGTTTTCCTACTCAACTAGATTTTCTTATGGAAATATTCCTCTAGGACTACCAAGGAGAACCTGACAACATGGTCAGGAGGATACTATAGCTGGTAGAAGTGAAACAGACCAAGGAGCAACTACTTGATAAATCATAGGACCATCAACAGAAGATAAAGCGAGCCTTTGACAAGAAGACAAGCAAGAAAGATTTTTAGATGGGGGATTTTGTTCTCAAGTGGGACGCCCCAAAACAATACAAATACAAGCATGGTAAATTTAAAGCCTTATGGATCCATCCCTTCAATATTTTTGAGGTATTTTTGAACAACACTTATAAATTGCAGAACTTGGACGACTCCAAAGTTTTGGGTGGCCCTGTCAATGGGCAGTTTTTGAAGAATGTTTTTGTTTAAGATATGATCGACTTCCCACCATTGTAAATACCACTTTATTTTTATTTTCATTTTTTAATAAGAGACTCCATAACCCAAAGCTAAGGCACTGGAACTGCACATTCTTGGAAGTTCGCAGGGAGCATGCCATCCCCTGAGGAGCCAAATGTTATCACATATAGTTGTCAAGACTTGTGTATGTGTTTTATCAAATACTCAGACATGTATCCTTTCCCTGTCTCCCTCTCTTTTACAAGCCAGGTCCTAAAGTTTTTCCCTTCGACTGTTAAAGTCATTTTTTTCCCCTTTTTGTTGAAGGACCTGGTTTCCCTTGAGGACTTACCTAAAAAAGTCTCGACCCGAAGCTTTTATATTTTTATATAAATATGAACATCCATCTCCTTTTGTTTTAATCATTCATCCTTTTTCTTCCCAATCCCCATCCAGTCTTCTAAGACTTTGTTTACAAAATCCGTAGCCGCAGGCTCAAGGCGCAATATTGAGAGTGGTTCCTTCTGGACTCAAATCAAGAAAAAGGGAAGATTCTTCTTTCAACAATGGGAATTCCATATGGAGTTCATATTAGTGGCTTATAGGCTCTCGAAATCTTAAATTTTATCGAAGTATAGTGCCAGAGAAAATCCCTGAAGAGAGCATGAGTCATTGATCTTTAAAGGGACAGTTGGCAGTTGATACAAGTGTTCGGGGAAATGAGCTTTGAGAGTTTTGAAGTGAGAAGTGTGTAAAAATCCCGAAGAGATGAAGCCTGGACTCCTGAAGAAATTATGGATCGTTGATCTCGAAATCAACATAAGTCGTTGATCTTGGCAGCAATACCTCCGGAGGCTCTGAAGAGCCGAAGTCCCGAAAACAAATCTGAGCCATCAAAATATGGGGACACGTGGGGGGTATATCCCTCACCTCAAAATTCGATGCTCTGAAATATTGTGGCAGTTAATCATTCAAAAGAGGCAAAGTGCCAAAGTCCCAAAGTGTCGAAGGCCAGAAGTGGATCTAGACTGGCGATCTGCGGGGGGTCACGTGTCATCAGATCAAGCGTTTCAAGGTTTTTTACTTCAGAGGTTTGTGTGATTTATGCATCGAAAATTCCTAAATGGATGAAGCCCAAATTCCCAAAGTGTCGAAGCCCCCGAAATCCTGAAGCGCCGAAGTGTCGAAGGCCCAAAATGTATCTAGACCGTCGATCTGCAAGGGCCACGCATCATCAGATCCTTCGGTCCAGAGGATTTTCTTGAAGGAATATCCAGGGGACATATGGCATGGATCCATGAAATCTGGATAAAGGTCTAAAGTTATTCTTGACAGTTCAATGCAAAAGGAAACGCGTCATTAGATCGCCAACTCCAGGTAAAAACATGGAGGAGGATGAGGTTTGAGATTTGTTTTTCCCAGAGTCCGGAGACCTGATGTAATTCTCAGTTGTTAATCTCAGGGGGCCACGCATTGTCATACCCATAGCTCTAGGTGAAAGCACTGAATGTAGAAGAAGTTTTAGATTTGAAAAGTTCGAATCTTGAATCGCGAAGAAAATCATGGTCGTCAATTTGAGAGGGTGTAGATCGGACCCGTTGATCTAAAAGTGCCATAGTTGAGCCTTCAATTAAAGGGCCTCATCATAGATCACAATATTAGTGGTCACTCTCCATTGCGTGGTCGGAGGGTGCTCGAACTTTAAAATTTGGAGGGTGGGCCGCAATCGGAACCACTGTTTTGGGAAAGGGACACGTGGTGTTTCATTGTGAATTGCGGGGAGGAAAGCGGTTTGGTTTCAAACCATTCATGGTCGCACCCTCAATCAAAGGATGGCATAAGGCCATAGCCCTAGGTCACATCTGGGAAGGATCTAAGGGAAAAGGAGCTAGTGCCTGAGCCCTGGAGCACCAAACACGTGGCATCTGTCTAGCACTGACACATGACACTCATTTCAAGCGTTTAGGACATGCATTCAGCCTGTTTTCGAGTGACACATGTCACCTCTCCATCTGCAACATATAAGCATGGTGACATCAGGCTTCCACATTGGATCATCCACCGAGAGCTGTTATTGTTCAATGCCAAAAGTAGTGCCCCATCGCAAGGCACAATTTTGGCAGATCCTAAAGTTGGTGGGCGATTAGGCTTGGAAGTGGTGCTAAATTTAGCAAGTGCACCCAGATCTTAGATCATGACCAGATCTACAGCCACAATCCATTGGGGGGATGCAACATATTTGGGTGATAATTTTATTGATCGGTCTTGTAATTGAAACCATGATAAGGAGAAAGTGCTACATGGTGAAAGGTGTTGGATTGCGGGCCCAAAAGCAGTCTGAACCCAAACTACGTTTGAGCAACCCCACAATCACATGTTTATATGGTGTCCTATCTGAGAGAAACATGTGCCCCCCCTCTGAGATTTAAGTCTCGTTTTGTCCCCGATGAAAAGTAGTTAATGGAAGGTAGGTTTGGTGGTTGAAATCTCGGCTCACCCCATAAATGGAAGGTGTGGAGGATCTGGTCACAAAGACAGATATGTTAACCCGTGGTACCCCTGCGAGTTGATTTTCCTATAGACCCATGCTGATATGAACTCATGTCTGACAGAAGGATACATGCTCATTCTGACAGAAGTAGTCGATGACGCAAAGCTTTGATTGTAAGGGCCAGGTCACACTCCTAGTAGTTGTGGAATGAGACGAGTATAAATAGATAGTTTTAATATTTTGTTAAGGTCATCAACTGGTTGAGAAGAGCTCCCTATTTGTAATGTTTGGATGCTAGAGTTGTTCTCTAGTTATGTATAAAATTTAATACTCTGAGATTAATAGAAGTCAGCCTCTTTCCATCTCTCTGTAAAAAGTTGTGTTAAAACACTTGGTCATGGAGGATCCAGTCAAGGGTTGTTATTATATTGTAATGTAGGTTTGATTACAATAGTATCGTGACTAGTTTTAATCAACTCTCTTTTTTTTTATTTTCCCCTCTTACACTGAATGGCTCTAGCATGGAGGATCCAATCGAGTTGTTGTAGCTACATTGTGATGTAGTTTTGATCATTATGTTGTTGTGACTGTGTCGTTTGGACATATTTCAGTGTTTGAAGCTTGAGTTCAAGAGCATTATTGAGACTAAGTTTTTCCTCTCCAAGTTGCTTGAAGGCGTCACGCCCAAAGAAGTCTTGTTCAATTTTCCTACTAAGTCTTCCCTCTCCTCATACTAAAACTCAATTCACTGACTGAATTTAATGTGGCCCTCACTTCCCTGTGCACTTATTGTCCAGTTATGTGTTAAAATCATTCTTGTATATAGTTTTCTCCATTTTGACCTCCACTCATATAAATCAAACATCCACCAAACACTCTGATGGGTACTTGGCTTATCCTCTCACAATTTGAGGGCGTCTCTCAGTTATAAAACACTAAAATTTGGTTGTCTAAATGGTGGTGTTCTTTCTGGTGTACTAGTCATACATGGGATTATGGGTTCCACATTGACACTGACATGGATGGGAGTTATGCCTTATGTTCCTACCCTTGGACCTCTTGTCTTCCTTTCATATGTTGYGYGYATTATTTCCTCAATCTTCTCCAYAGCCCGAAGATCCTCTACCTCTTCTTCATTACTTGCCAAGCCCTCTCTATCTACTATGGATGTCTTATTATTATTCATATTATATTGGTAGGGTACTCCACTACGCGTCTTTCCAGTTGTTTCCATGATACTCTTGATCTGATCTTCCTCTATCATGATTGGGTCCATGGAATCCTCCTTTCCCTTATCCATCTCTTCCTCCATTTCTCCACCTCTTGTCAGTGCTTCCCCCCTTTCCCCATGAACACAGGGAATTTTAGTTGTCTGATTCCATAGTCATCACATCGTTGTTATATAGTAAAATATTGATTGAAGTATACAATGATATTATACCTACCTCTAGGTCCTTTTAGAAACTCCTGCTCTACTACATTGTAAGACTTCGTAGTATCTACTGCAAATTTTTGATAAAACCTGCAACAATAATGTTTAACTAGAAATATGCTATGCGCGTGAATTTTTTTTTAACTTGTTGTAACTGCGTGATCTCCACAGGATTCCACTTGATCTGTCTGATTCGATTTGTAGAGTGGTTGTATTTCAACCTCAATATCCATTCCTACAATACATGTGGGAAATCACATAAAAATATCTCATGCAAGTCGCTAAACACGTACTTGTCCAGATATTTGCACGGTATTAACTTTGGGTTTTTGTTATCTTTTTGCGCAAATTCTAGCTCTTTTTTTTTCAACCATATTTTAATATCCTCCATCATTGGATCCCACGGTATAAACATTCCATTTTTATATCTTCATTCTTCTCATGTTTATTCTATGGATCCCATCCACTCAATCCCATGCAATTCCAACCAACAACGAAACCATTTTTTGGTTATTAGTCTTTCTATCCACTTCTTGGTTGACCCAGGTTATGATATGAACACGTTTCCAACAAAATCCTCTAAAACTATCGGCCCTCCTGGTAAACCAGAAGGCAACGCAACACACATAATGTATTGCAAATCCTTACCTAAGATATTTCTATGGGTGACTGCAATGCTCAGGTGCTTGCAGTACAGGAAAGAGCGGGGATTTGGGATTGTAACTAATCTTTTTGAAGCCTTAAACTATTTACTCAATCTATTATTATTGAGATCCATTCATATGTTAAACTCTTGCATGCAATCAAATAGATCTAGTTAACCACATATGAGTAAATCAATCATTAATAGGCATTAAATATTATCAACCATTAAAGGAACGTAAACAGACATTCCATCATCACACATGACACAAGTTTTACCGTGGTTCACCCCCTCCTGGGATACATCCACAAATATTTGGCTTCTTAGGCTCTTTATTATGCTTGTTGCGATTAATGGTGTTGCATGCACAACAATTCTGATTATACAATCATGAACAAGGTTACACAACCTCTGTGAGGTGGACTAGATCACACCAGGATCCTCATCCTATGATCTAACCCTCAATATATAGCTACCTTACTCTCCTACATCTCAGCAACTTACAAAAATGTATCACAGTAGCTCAAAACCCAAACAACTACTTGGAACACACATCGACCTACAATATCTCTTCTTGAATGAAAAACCCCCACCTAGACCTCCTACTTTCCTATGTATACCATTTTACAAGATCATTGGTCACTACAAACTCTTTCCAAAACCATAAACCTAACATGGTTAGGTTTTCCTTCCTGCGCTCCTTTCATTCTTTCCTCCCTAGCATGCAATTTCCCTTGCACATGTTGCTTTTCCTACTAGCTGTTCTTCTCCAAAATTAGGTTTTCCTTCCAAAAATAGATATTTCTTCAAAACAGGCCTGTGCCCAACATTCTCATTAACTTCTTATGTCTGGTAAATTAATAAATATTGTAAGAAAAGAAAAAGAATTCTTATACTAATTCAACCCCCCTCTCAATATAAGTAAGTGTGCCAACAATTGGCATCAGAGCAGGTTCCTTCAAATAGTTTGATCACTGAAATGAAGATATCTAGCACACATGGATTGTCAGGATGTCCTTTGCATCAACACATATCCCTTGTTTAATGGAACAAACTATGTAATATGGAGTATACAAATTAAGGTAAATCTGCTAGCATTGGGGTATGATGTCTAGGACTCAGTTATCAATGGTTACACAACTTCAAAAACTCCACCAACAGGTGCAGATGAAAAGGCATTAAGTGAAAACAATTCAAGAACAATCAATGCCATCTTGAGTGGCTTATTAGATTCATAGAAATTCAAAGAGGAACAATGTGCATCAGCTAAAGAGGTTTGGGACAAGCTACAATATATTTACACAAAGGAATGTCTCATCATGACCATGGAAACAAAAACTCTTGATTAGGAATGTGAAGATAATCAAAATTTAGATACACAAAGAGAAGAAAATTATAAAATAGATGAGGAAGTTGATCCTAAAGGAGAACTTATTTGTGATATAGATGAAATCATGAAGCTCGAAAGAGATAATCTATTATTGTTGGTTCTTTTTCCTTTATCCATCTACTCTTATTGGCCTTGAGGGATTTTGATTATCATTATCATTGACCATTACAGATTGACCCTGGTTCATAAGTAAGAAGCTTCCCAACAAAAGCCCCTAAAGACTATCGTACCCTCTGGTAACCTAGAAGGCAACGTAGTACATGAAGTGCACTACACAGTCTCACTCGAGATATCTCTATGGGGGGCTGCAATACTCAGGTGTTTGTAACCTGGGATTGAGTGAGATCTGTGATTGTGTGTCATAACCTTTATTTAGTTCATTAACATCTAGTTATAATATTCACTCTATGCATGCATGAAAAATACCAGATCTATTTAATTACTTCATTCATTCAACATTCATCAACTAATCAGAACCAAGACATAGTCATTCAGTCACATAACAGAGTTTTACCATGGTTCACCCCCTCCTGGGCTACGTACACAAATATTTGCCTCTCATGCTTTTATTATAGTTTAGAAAGATATCACATCGTGCGTGGTTACAGTCTTAGTCCCTCCTCTCTCCCACAGGCTCATCGATCCTTGCAAGGATGAATAGATCGCAGTAGGCTCCTCAAACTAGGATCTAACCCTCAGGATTGAGTTGCTCATGCCTTCTCTAGCTCACTATATTAATGGATTATATATTCCTTACAATTCCCTTCCTCTCTGTCCCTCGCTATGTATCATATCTCTTTCTTTTTATCTGTATATCTATCTCTATGTATATATCACCTCTCTATGTATCTCTCCTAAGTACCACTTATCTATATATTCATCTCACCAACCATTACAATGTATTACAAAATCACTAACCCTAGCGTCGTAAGGTCTTCCATGCATGTGCACATTATGCTTTTCCTTCCACCTGTATTTTTCCTCTTGCATGCTTCTCTTCCAAAAATATCCTTTCTTCCTGATTCAGTTTGCATCCAACAGGCCCTCAACACTGACATGTGGCTCATCCCAAGCCACCTAAACCTTGTGTTCTTCGTTGATATCTAATACGATCACCTGGAACTTATCCATGAGCTCCTTTGATTGTGTTTGGGCCTGTGCGGTCTTCTCCTTGAGTGCGTTCAATACCTGCACTGTAATCTCGTCGTTGATAATCCCTTCACACTATGCCTGAGTTTGTGCCATGTTCTTATTTTCATCTTCCACCTGTGCAATGACCTCTGCTTCTCACTCCTAGAGCAGTTCCATTTGAGCCCGGTGCTCCTTTTTCTATGTCTGCATAGCTATGAGTTATGCCTATAGTTTCTTCATATCCTACACTCCTTTGATGCACTCCATGATTGACATTGTCTTCTACCTCTACTTGAGGTCCTGTCTTCTTCTTGGTCCCACTACTAGACCTATTGATCCTCTTCTAGCTTCATCCAAAGTTGTGTAGCCTTCTCGAACAAGTCGGTCGCCATGTGGATTTGTCACTCTATCTCCTTTATCTACGTTATTTCCTCCTACTTCCTCAGCTCCTTCACCTCTAGTGGCATGGTAGGTGTGAGCTGCTCTCGTAGGTTCTTGACCTCCTATTTGTATTGATCGATTGTCTGCACAATTTGATCAATCTTCTGTGTTACCATGAGTTCTTATGTATGCACACTCTTTGGGATTTTCTCATAGCCTATGACCAATTCTTGCTCCAACCTATCTGTGCTGTCTTTTTTATCTTTGGTCTCAGTCTTAGCCTACTCGAGTACCAATTCAAAATAGTCTCGATTTTCCCTTGTTTGTTGTAATTCCATTGGGTTTGTGCGTGTGCATGACTGTACCTCTTGTGCGACGCTGACTTGTAGTTTATACAAGGCCTTGGTTGGTATCCACGCCAATACCAACTGTATTTGGGCCAATTCCTTTAAGGGTGTCTTCCCCACAATTTCATCCATGCGTAACATGTTGGGTGTGATGTGAAATGTCAAACTTGACTGTGCTATCATATGGATCCTGTCCTGCTCGCTTGATCCAATCTCGCCTCCTATCTGTGATGATGATGGGATCGGTCCTACATTGTTGCCAACCTCCTATGATTCTATGGGCTGCTAGAGGAGATATCACATGTATGCACACTCCTCATCAATCCTATCCCTTTGGCGCTGAGCATTTTCAAAATCCTCGACTATGCGATCCTGGACCATTTCGGCCACCATGTCCCCGTCGTCCTTGGTGGTTGTGTATTCTGGGGGTGTTCTGTGCACCTAAAATTTCTTGCATGCACCCATTTGGATGGATGGCCCCTTAGTATGGCCTTTCTCTTGCTTATTAGCACTTGATGTGGCTCTTTGTGTTGTCTCATTCTGTTTCTCCTGTACTTGTGGTGCCTGTGTGTTTTTTTTTTCCCCTCTTGGGTGCCTTTCTTGGATTCCCACCCTTTTTTCTGTTGCACCTTGTTCTGACCTATCCTTGGCTTCTTGGGAATTTTTATCTCTTCAACAAGTGTCTGTCCTTGTCCTACCTCCTCCTCCATTTCTACGGGCATTTATCGATTGAGGATTGGAATCCTCCAGTCATCATCCCAATCTTTAATGGCCATCTCTATGTCTGCCTCCTTGATGCAATAGCAAAGTTGTAGCCATTGATTGTTGGGATCTTTTCATGCCTGGATCCACATTGCATGTCTAGTTTCTTTGAAGTTGGCTATGCCCTGATACCGTGTGACCACTTTCGGCATCACTCTCCAAGTGTTGGTGATGCTTTCCTTTAGATCACCATGATATCCTTCGAATATGGATACATTCACCTTTCTGTTCTTGGGGTCTGAAGTGGACCCCAACGATAGGTATCATGTTGCATGGCAAGGATTGGGTCTACTAGAAAAGAATGAATCCCTAGGATCCTTCCATCCAAGAAAGGCTATCATAATGAGTAGCCATGAATAGTGAAATTTTGTCCCCAGATCCTGCACGTCCTTGTAGTCGTCCAGGAATAGATTCAACAAATAAAGGTCCTAGCTGAGTGTGATGCCCTCCACACATTGTGTTGCATTTGCAACAACCTCGACCAATAATTCCTCCTTGCGATATTTCCTGAGTAATTTGCATGCCATAATTTTTGTGTCCATTCTTTTCAATGTGTCACTAATACACTTGATTATGATTCCACACGAACCCCTTTCGGTACCATATTTCTTCTTCATTTCCTCAGCCAATGCCTTCTCCTTTTTCTTGTCCTCAAGTAACTACATGGAATCCTCCCCTCGTGATGGTAGCCCTATGATGTATGAAATAAGCTCAACGTCTATTGAGACGAGTTGTTCCAGCCACATGTATCCTCCATGGGTGACTGCCATCAACTTCTTGGCATAGTTGTTTTCGATTGGCCCCTCCCAAAGTGTGGGATGTCCAACATTCCTAGGATCCCGTTTTTGGCTAGTCCAACTATCGACTGGACTGGTTGATTAATTGGTTCTCCAAAGGGTCCCATACCCACAGTTCATAGGTAAAATTTCTTGGTGAACTCTAGGAACTTGTATGTGTCCATCACGTCATGGTATGATTACCTCAATTTCTCCACGTGGCTTAACATATTTCCTTCTATATGTACACCTTCCAGAATACACGACAAGACAATGGTTGTTGTGACCTGCCTGTGTGGTGACCTTGGTATTGCTTGCTTGCTCTTCCATTGTGGTGGCTGACTCGAGGTTCTAGCCTCCATTGTTCACTCTTCTGCATATTCGTCTGGTCGGTCGGTGACATCTTCCATCGTGCCCTCTTGTGGTTGTTTCAACGTGGTTGTGTGTGACCCTTCTGGTGCAGTTGTTTCCTCCTGGTTCAAGACCGTCCCATTAAATATCAGGCCTTCTTCAAATTTTCCAGAGTGCAACTGATTTCCTGTGTTCTCAACCTATTGTCCATGTCCCCTTTCTGGTACATCCATGTCCATGCCCACTGGTGTTGTCTGCTAGGTTTCCTCCACAATAGGTGTGGGGATTCCTGGTGTCATATCGAGCGACGAGATTTCATCAACATTGACGACTTCTGGAGGCTGAAGTGGTTGGTGTTTGCTTCCCTGTGATTGTGGTGAGGATCTGGAATTGCTTCAGGGTCGTATGCCAGTCTGGTTCAGTTCTCCCTATTTTGGTGGTGCCATGGTGTTAAGTTTGTTTTCTGTCGAATGTAGTGGCCTCTGTAACCTATGAAAACTTTTCTCTCAACTTTGTATACTTTATTGCTCTCTTCTTTTATTAATTACTCAATAACCTCCCCAATCGCGTGTACTCTCTTATATAGGAATCATATGAAGCTTGTCGGGGACATTACCCAATTTTTGTTTTAATTGAACCAACGCTTCCCGCATACTTTTTATTGAATTCCCTTTCTCTCATCGATTGGAATGATTATTGTGACGTCCCGTCAGTCATTTTTGTTATTTAATTTTGATAGTCATCGTCCATTGGCAGTTATTTTCTGTATCCATCTTTCCTGTTGTTTCTGTTTTTCCTTTGTTTCCTTCTTTGTAGCGATTGTTGGCCTTTTCCTCCATCGTTTCGACATTTCCAAGTGTTCTCACTCATTCTCTTCTTAGCACCCTATGCCTTTGTTAAATTTTCATCTTTTCAGCGTGGTATATCCTTTGTGTTTTTTTTTTTTTTAAGTGCCAGGATGTCGACTATCCCTGTATAGCTTCATTCGGCTCCCATTGATCATTCCTATGAGTTTCGTTCCTCCTAAATCCTTCAATTGTACATCTCTACCATCCGTGACAGTATTTACTTCATATGTTCCTAACCAATGCATTCTGAGTTTTCTTGGGTGCTGAAGGGATTTGATGTCATACACCAAGACTAAGACTCCTTCCTTAAAATTCTTTTTCTTGATATGTTTGTCATGCCAAGATTTGTCCCTTTCTTTCTCTACTTCCTGGTAGAACCCTGCTAGAATCCTATCTTCCTCCATGATCATCAACTGATTTATCCTTTCCTGTACTGCACCTCATTCTGTCATGTTTGTAATTGCTAGTACACGCAGACTAGGTACAAAAAATTATAGCGGCACCACAACTTCTTTTCCATACACAAATATGAATGGTGCTTGTCCTGTCAATTTCTTTCATGTGGTCCTGTATGCCCACAATACCGCTGGTATCTTCAAGTCCCAATAATCCTTATTTATGTTGCAGATATTTGTTAGTGAATTTTCAAGGATTTTGTTAAAGGCTTCCATTGTTCCATTTGCTTGAGGATGATATGGTGTACTCTTTTGATGATTAACTTCAAATTCCTCATTCATAGCCTTAATAGCACTGTTAATAAAGTGAGGGCCTTGGTCGCTCACCAAAATCCTCAGGCAACCAAATCTAGTGATCACTTACTCAAAGAGGAAGGTGTGATGTTGTCTCTGCACTGCAATATTTTACTGGTGCTACTTCTGCCCATCTTGTCATGTATTCTGTCATAGTGATAATGTACTTCACACATGACCTTTTTGCTGGTGGGTTAATTGGTCAAAAAAAATCTATTGCCCATTTTTCAAATACCTTCAAATTTACCTATGGTCGCAAGGGCATCTCATCCCTTCTATTTGGTTTACCAACCCTCTGACATACATCACATTTCTGGCAGTAGTCCTTTGAGTCTCTGTGAATAGTCAGCCACCATAATCCTACGTGCAATACCTTCTATGTGGTAGCTTTGCCTGCATAATTTCATCTTGATATTCTCTCATGGGCTTCTACTAAGATCCTTGGTCTTTCATGTTCTAGCATGCATCTTCTCAAGATGTTATTTGCACCCATTTTGTATAGGTGTCCTACAATTACCTAGTAATTTGCAACCTCGACTACCAGATTTTTCTTCTGCACAGTGTTGTATTCCTGTGGCACAGTCCTTGTACTCAAGTACTGGATGATGTCTGCAAAGTATTCATCGGCTATCTAGACTGAAAATAACTGCGTGTCAGGAAATTTTTCCTCTAGATTCATGGGTTACTCTCAGTTAGTAATCCGCTATAGATGATCAAGTCATATGTTCAAATTTCATGGTTTGACTATCACTTCAAAGTCAAACTCTTGAAACAACAATAACCATCTACAAATTCTCCCCCCCAACACTAGCTTGTTGACGAGGTATTTGAGCGCTAAATGGTTTGTGAACATCTTGAAATGTTTCCCCAATAAATAATGCCTAAATTTTTGAAGTGCGTAGACCATAGCTAGGCCTTCCCTTTCTATGGTGTTGTAGTTCTGCACTAATTCTGACAGTTTTCTGCTAGCAAATTCTATAGGATGGTCCAATTATCTTGCTCCTAGTTGCGCCAGAATAGCTCCAAGTTGTATCGCCGATGCATATACATATACGTGGAATTTATTTTCCCAATCTGAGAATACTAGTATTGGTGTGGTTGCCATCTTCTCTTTTAGGTTATCTAGACTATGATGAAAGTCCTTATTCCACTGGAACTTTGTGTCTTTCCTTATCAATTTATCCATTGGCACAGTAATCTATGCATACCCCTTTATAAATTTCTTGTAGTATCCTGTGTCCCAATGTCGCTCTCAACTAGTGGAATATTTTTTGTGGTGGCAGGTTAACAATTATTGCAATCTTGGCATGATCTACTAGCAAACCTTTCTGTAAGGTCTCTGTCCCCATAGAGCCTTATAAAAATACAAGCTAAAATTAAAGAATGAAGAAATTATATCCTGTACAATTCAATCATCAACGTATAATCATTTATTATTTGACATAAATTAAATTTATTAACAACATGAAAGTAAATTTAATTAACAACCACATAACACAAAAAATTCATGAAATTCATACCTTTGTCTGATGCTAATTCCTCAATCTCCAGTTTTCCTCTCTGCTTCTCTGCTCGAACTCTGCCCAAAACTGAATCTTTCCTCCTTGCTAGCTAGGAACAGAGCCTGTCCGACTCCCTAGCTCCAGGATTTCGTCAGGATTCCTAGCCCTCGAGCCCAAAACTCCTAAAAACCTGATACACCCCTGTAACAGTCCACCCAAACTCTCAAACCAAAACAATATCACAGACAAAAAAATACAGTCCTTCTCTCCCAATAATGCTTCCTCTCCCAAAATTTCATAATCATCTCCCGAAGGCTTCTGCCCCCTCATATCCTTCCCCATTCACTGCCTCCTCCTTCATTTAATGCCACCCACCTTATCCCTCCATTTACTACCTTATCCCTCCATTCAATACCCTATCCCCTGTCATACGTAAAGTTTTATAATAAATAAATTAAAGTTATTAAACCTTTAATTCTTTACCCAAACCTTAAATGTGTTAATTAATCAATTAATTAATTAATCAACATATATTAAACAATTAATAAACAATTAATTAATTAATTAATATT
>JASDQU010372159.1:44081-61277 GCA_032191745.1 Picea mariana | reverse complement strand
TCCATAGTAGATAGAGAGGGCTTGGCAAGTAATGAAGAAGAGGTAGAGGATCTTCGGGCTATGGAGAAGATTGAGGAAATAATACGCGCAACATATGAAAGGAAGACAAGAGGTCCAAGGGTAGGAACATAAGGCATAACTCCCATCCATGTCAGTGTCAATGTGGAACCCATAACCCCATGTATGACTAGTACACCAGAAAGAACACCACCATTTAGACAACTGAATTTTAGTGTTTTAGCACTGAGAGACACCCTCAAATTGTGAGAGGAGAAGCCCCGTACCCATCAGAGTGTTTGGTGGATGTTTGATTTATATGAGTGGAGGTAAAAATGGAGAAAAATATATACAATAATGATTTTAACACAGAATTGGACAATANAGGGCCACATTAAATTCAGTCAGTGAATTGAGTTTTAGTATGAGCAGAGGGAAGACTTAGTAGGAAAATTGAACAAGACTTCTTTGGGCATCAGGCGTTCAAGCAACTTGGAGAGGAAAAACTTAGTCTCAATAATGCTCTTGAACTCAAGCTTCAAACACTGAAATATGTCCAAACGACACAGTCACAACAACATAATGATCAAACCTACATCACAATGTAGCTACAACAACTCGATTGGATCCTCCATGCCAGATCCATTCAGTGTCAGAGGGAAAAATAAAACAAAGAGAACTGATTAAAACTAGTCATGATACTATTGTAATCAAACCTACATTACAATATAATAACAACCCTTGACTGGATCCTCCATGCCCGAGTGTTTTAACACAACTTTTTATAGAGAGATGGAAAGAGGATGACTTCTATTAATCTCAGAGTATTAAATTTGATACATAACTAGAGAACAACTCTAGCATCCAAACATTACAAAATAGGGAGCTCTTCTCAACCAGTTGATGACCTTAACAAAATATTAAAACTATCTATTTATACTCAGCTCAGTCCACAACTACCAGGAGTGTGACCTGGCCCTTACAATCAAAGCTTTGCATCGTCGACTACTTCTGTCAGAATGAGAATGTATCCTTCTGTCAGACACAAGTTCATATCAGCATGGGTCTGTAGGAAAATTAGCTCGCAGGGGTACCATGGGCTAACATATCTGTCTTTGTGACCAGATCCTCCACACCTTCCATTTATGGGGTGAGTCGAGGTTTCAACCACCAAACCTACCTTCCATTAACTACTTTTCATCGGGGACAAAACAAGACTTAAATCTCAGGGGGGTGGCCACATGTTTCTCTCAGATAGGACACCATATAAACATGTGATTGTGGGGCTGCTCAAACATAGTTTGGGTTCAGACTGCTTTTGGGCCTGCAATCCACCACCTTTCACCATGTAGCACTTTCTCCTTATCATGGTTTCAATTACGAGACTGATCAATAAAATTATCACCCAAGTATGTTGCATCCCCGCAATGGATTGTGGTTGTAGATCTGGTCCTGATCTAAGATCTGGGTGCACTTGCTAAATTTAGTGCCACTGCCAAGCCTAATCGCCCACCAACTTTAGGATCTGCCAAAATTGTGCCTTGGGATGGGGCACTACTTTTGGCATTGAACAATAACAGCTCTCGGAGGATGATCCGATGTGGAATCCTGATGTCACCATGATTATATGTCACAGACGAAGAGGTGACATGTGTCACTCAAAAATAGACTAAAAGCATGTCCTAAACGCTTGAAATGAGTGTCATGTGTCAGCGCTAGACAGATGCCACGTGTTTGGTGCTCCAGGGCTCGGGCACTAGCTCCTTTTCCCTTAGCTCCTTCCCAGATGTGACCTAGGGCTATGGCATTACGCCATCCTTTGATTGAGGGTGCAACCATGAATGGTTTGAAACCAAACCACTTTCCTCCCCACAATTCACAATGAGACACCACGTGTCCCTTTCCCAAAACAGTGGTTTCGATTGTGGCCCGCCCTCCAAATTTTAAATTTCGAGCACCCTCTGACCACGCAATGGAGAGTGACCACTAAGATTGTGATCTATGATGAGGCCCTTTGATTGACGGCTCAACTATGGCACTTTTAGATCGACGGGTCTGATCTGCACCCTCTCAAATTGACGACCATGATTTTCTTCGCGATTCTAGATTCGAACTTTTCAAATCTAAAACTTCTTCTACCTTCAGTGCTTTCACCCAGAGATATGGGTTTGACAATGTGTGGCCCCCTGAGATTAACAGCTAAGAATTACATCGGGTCTCCGGACTCCGGGAAAAACAAATCTCAAACCTCATCCTCCTCCATGTTTTTACCCGGAGTTGGCAATCTAACGATGCGTTTCCTTTTGAATTGAACAGTCGAAAATAACTTTGGACCTTTATCCAAATTTCATGGATCCATGCCATATGTCTCCTGGATATTCCTTCAAGTAAATCCTTTGGAGCGAAGGATCTGATGACGCGTGGCCCTCGCAGATCGATGGTCTAGATTCATTTTGGGCCTTCGACACTTCGACACTTCAGAATTTCGGGGGCTTCGACACTTTGGGACTTTGGGCTTTATCCCTTTAGGACTTTTTGATGCATAAATCACACAAACCTCTGAAGTAAAAAACCTTGAAATGCTTGATATGATGACACGTGGCCCCCCGCAGATCGTCAGTCTAGATTCACTTCGAGCCTTTGACACTTCGAGACTTTGGCACTTTGCCTCTTTTGAATGATTGACTGCCACAATATTTCAGAGCGTCGAATTCTGAAGTGAGGGATATACCCCCCACGTGTCCCCATATTTTGATGGCTCAAATTTTTTTTCAGGACTTTGGTTCTTTAGAACCTCCGGAGGTACTGCCGCCAAGATCAACGAGTTATGTTGATTTCGAGATCAACGATCCATAATTCCTTCGGGAGTCCAGGCTTCATCTCTTCGAGATTTTTACACACTTCTCACTTCAAAAATCTCAAAGCTCATTTCATCGAACACTTGTATCAACTGCCATCTGTCCCTTTAAAGATCAATGACTCACTCTCTCTTCGGGGATTTTCTTTGGCGCTATACTTCGAGAAAATTTGAGATTTAGAGAGCCTACAAGCCGCTAAGATGAACTCCATATGGAATTCCCGTCGTTGAAATTAGAATCTGCCCTTTTGCTTGATTCGAGTCCAGAATGGACCACTCTCAATATTGCGCCTCGAGCCCGTGGCTGCGGATTTTGTAAACAAAGTCTTAGAAGACTGAATGGGGATCAGGAAAAAAAAAGGATGAATTATTAAAACAAAAGGAGATGGGTGTTCATATTTAGAGAAAAATATAAAAGCTTCAGGTCGAGACTTTTTCAGGTAAGTCCTCAAGGGAAACCAGGTCCTTCAACAAAAAGGGGAAAAAAAATGACTTTAACAATCGAAGGGAAAAAATTTAGGACCTGGCCTGTAAAAGAGAGGGAGACAGGGCAAAGATACATGCCTGAGTATTTGAAAAAACACATACACAAGTCTTGACAACTATATGTGATAACATTTGGCTCCATAGGGGATGACATGCTCCTTGCGAACTGCCAAGAATGTGCAGTTCCATTGCCTTAGCTTTGGGTTATGGAGTCTCTTATTAAAAAATGAAAATAAAAAGAAAGTGGTATTTACAATGGTGGGAATTTGATCATATCTTAAACAAAAACATTCTTCAAAAATTGCCCATTGACAGGGCCACTCAAAACTTCGGAGTCGTCCAAGTTCTGCAATTTATAAGTGTTGTTCAAAAATACCTCAAAAATATTGAAGGGATGGATCCATGAGGCTTCAAATTTAGCATGCTTGTATTTGTCTTGTTTTGGGGTGTCCCACTTGAGCACAAAATCCCCCATCTAAAAATATTTCTTGCTTGTCTTCTTGTCAAAGGCTTGCTTTATCTTTTGTTGATCGTCCTATGATTTATCAAGTAGTTGCTCCTTGGTCTGTTTCACTTCTACCAGCTATAGTATCCTCCTGACCATGTCGTTAGGTTCTCCTTGGTAGTCCTAGAGGAATATTTCCACAGGAAAAGATAGATGAGTAGGAAAACAACCTCAACCCCATACACCAGTTGAAAAGGGGAAATTCCCAGTGATCTTTTTGTTGTAACTCTGTCAGTCCATAATGCAAATTTTATCTTCGAATCCCAGCCTTTCTTGTTGTCTTCTAATAGCTTATTGATGATATTTATGAGGCTCTTGTTAGAAGAATATGCTAAAACATTTCCCTTAGGGTAGTAGGGAGTAGAATGGACTAGTGCGATCCCACACTGCTCACATAAATTAATTAATGGCTAAACTATGAAAGAGGCATCATTGCCTGTAACAATCTTGTTTGGATAGCCAAATCTGGATATGATGTCTTCAAGGAAATTTATGATTACCTTATGGGAAGCGCTCCTTGTAGGGATGCCTTCTATTCATTTGTTGAAATATCCAGTGGCGATCAAGATCCACCTGTGCTGGCCACTTTAGGCTGGGTGGATCTCTCCAATGAAGTCGAGACCCCACTGCTAAAATGGTCAAGAAACCATTATAGGTTTCAAAGGCAAATATTTGAGCTACTTTTGTCCAGCAAAATTATGACACTTGGCACATGATCTAATATTTGCACAAACATCAATGAAAAGGATATGATATAAATAACCAGCTCTGAGGATCTTATAGGCTGTGGAATTCCAAAAATGATGCACTTGACATGAGCTGTTATGAAAATCAGTCATTTCTCTCTGGGCTTCTTGTGGATCTAGACACCTCAACAGAACTCCCAGAGGGTCCTTCCAGTACAAAACCTGATCAATGATACAATATTTAATTTCCATGAGTTTCAAAGCTCTCACCTTGTTTTTATCCAAACCATCAGGAGGCCTCAACTTCTGCAGGAAGTATATGATGTCCTTGTACCAGGCACATTCTACTAAGTTGGGGCTGACATGAGAGTCTTCACCAACAACCTCATTTTTCAGATTCCCTAATTCTATATTCATGAAATTAACTCCCAATGCCTTGCAATTTGATTCAGCTAGTAACTTGGCTAAACCTTGGCCTTTCACCAATTTGGTGGTTTGATTTCCAAGTCAAATTCTAAGATTTTGGCAATCCACTTCCTCCTTTTCCCATCTATATCAGGCTAGATCAATATCTCCTTTATTGAAGCTGAGGGGACACATGCAATAATATTTGAGTGCAGAATATAGATTCTGAAAGCCTTGATGGCTTTCACCAAAGCATAGGATTTCTTTTCCATGATGTCATATCTCATTTTTGCATCCCTCAGTGCTCTGCTAAAAAAGGAAATAGGTTGTTCCAACCCTTCTGCATTTCTTTGTAACAAGACAACAACTAATGTATAAGATGAAGCGAAGGAAAATATAAGAAATTCCTTAGAATAATCAGTGTTGATGAGCACAAGTGCTTCATCCAAAGCCCTCTTGATCTGATTGAAAGAATTTCTAGAATCAGCAGTCCATTTCACTTCATTTCCCTTTATGAGCATGACTGTAATGTATTTAGCCAACTCAGCAAAATTAGAAATGAACCTCCTCAGAAGGTTGATTTTACCCAAGAAATACTGAACCTCTTTCCTGGATTTGGGAAAAGACAAGGATTGGATAGCCTCTACTTGGCTTGGATCACTATTCACCCCTTCAGTTGACACAATATGCCCCAACAATTTTCCCTCTTTCATAGCAAATAGATATTTCTTAGGATTGAGGGAGAGACCAAACCTTTTGCATTTTAGGAAAACCTTCTTCAAATTATGACAATTCTCTTTATCAAACCTTGAGAATATTGTAATTTCATCCATATAGATGACTACAAATTTGTTTTTTTCTTCGATGAAGGAAATGTCCATGGCTCATTGGAAAGTTGCTCCTGCGTTCATCAATCCAAAGGGAATTTTAGCCTACATAAATGACCCCCAAGGAGTTGTGAAAGTTGTCTTCTCTCTATCTTCAGGTAAGACATAGATCTGACTGTACCCGGAGAAACCATCGACCATAGACATTCTGGACGAACCAGTCACTCTCTGCAAAATGTGCTCCATTTTTGGCAAGGGGTAGTTATCCCTTTTGGAGATCCTATTCGAATTTATGAAATCGACACACAACTTGATTTCCCCATTCTTCTTCTTCACATGAACCAAATTAGCCACCCACTCTGAAAAATATCAAAGGGATGATGATCTATGCATCCAACATCTTTTTCAATTCCTTTTCCATAATCGGTAGCAGCATGGGATTTATCTATCTGAGCTTCTACTCAAAAGGTTTGGCATCTTCTTTCAAATGGATTTTCTGTTCAATGATGCTCATGTCATATGTTCTCAAATCCTCATATGTCCAAGCAAACACATCAACGAACTCCTTCAAAAGTTTGACATACTCAACCCTTTGCTCTTTTGATAAGATGCTAGACAATTTGACCCATTTGGGATTCTCCTCCATTCCTAGATTGCATTCAGTCACATCAGCCTCTTCAGTTGATCCTTCAACCTTTACAACAACATCATTTATGTCAAATAACCTCTCCAAAGGGACTAGACCCTTTGGAATATGGTTTCTATGCAACTGAACAATATGATGGTTAGCAATTTTATTCATAAAAGCATCAGCATGAGGGATTTCTTCAGAGTCCTGATTCTGATCAATATGCATATCAAAAAATTCATCCACCATCTCAAGGAACTTTTTTTATCTCGATAGCATCCTCAAATACCTTTCAATGTTTGACATTGTCAGGAATAAAGGGTCTGTATCTTATCTCCACCTCATACTTGAGTTTGGGGGGCGAAGAGACCTTGAAATTACTTGCTAGATCACCAAGGAATCTTCCACAAAGTTCTCCTCTCTTGGAACAAATGAGATATTAAAATCCAGGAAGAAACTGTCAATCATATCCCAGAATTCATTTTTGTAGTCCCTTAACCTGGGGTGCTTATCCTGATATAGATTTCTAACTTGATGAACAATCAAATTAGCGTATCCAAACACTGCTAGCTCCTCAATATTCATGTCTTTGGTAGCTCTAAAACCCAAGACAAGAGCCTCATATCCTGCCAAGAAGAGCCTCATATCCTCAAATTTCAACTTGCAAGACAAAGATATAGTCTCTTTGGTGGGGGAAATAAAAACCACTCTAGCACCAACACCTTCCCTAGAAGAGGCTCCATCAAAAAACACTTTTCATATAGAGGTCCTTGGGGGAGGATCTTCACAGAACATACTAGGATGCCTTCTTATCTCAATAGGTGGTTGGGGAACATCATTGAGCTGTAATATACTAGTTCCCAAATCAGTATCAACTAAGAAAATGGGATGGTTGATGGGATTTTCTTTGTCATTGATAATGTAGGCAAGTTGTGATTCTCTATAAAGCCTTCTATCTCTCCCTCCAAACACAGGAATGGTGGCATAAGAAAGGTCCATCTACAAAGTTCCCCCTATTATTTTGATCCATGATCTGGACAAGAGCATCCCAAACTTAGGGGGGACATTAGATACCACTATGTCCATGACCACACTCTTCATTGGAAGCTGGAACAAGGAGACAACGAGGTCCTTAATAACCCCGAGGCATTTCACCTTTCTAGAATCGAATGAATAAAGGTCATGGTAAGTTTTTGTAACCTCCAACCCGAGCTCATCCATGATAATCTTAGGCATGAGAATGTGAGATGCCCCTGAATCCATCAAGAAGTTGTGCAACACTTTGTCATGAATATTCAATGATGTATAAAAAGGAGGTGAGGAATCATATATATCCTCTACCAAAGGCCCTAGTATGACAACTATCTTTTCATCTTGGAGGTTGAATGAGTCTCTGGAATTAGATGAAGGTTCGGGATGCAACATTTTGGAGAGGCACTTTTTGAAATATTCATGCTTGACTAGCTCTGATAGAGGCATAGGGATCCTGATCTTTTGAATCTCGTGCTCAAAGCTAAAAGAGGAGGGAGACTTTAGAATCTCCTTCACTTCTGGGGTAGGGATTTTGACCATGGGTGGGGGGTTTTGTACCTCCTTTTCTTTACAACTGTCTTCCACCTCTTTAGCAAGATTCTCCATTATGGGAGGCTGATCAGAAATATCAAGCTTACCTTCTTTCTTCTTTGACCTCAGGCTATATCTATTTGGATTTTTTTTGGTCTTTTCCCCTTTGCTTAGCTCGTTTAGTTGGCTATCCATGAGAGACTCCTCATATGCATATTGGGTTAAATGAGGAAATGAGGAGGTGTCTCCAAGACAATGGATTTCAGGATCAATATATTCTTCCTCTCCTTATTCATCAGTAACAAGGTTATTTTGGAGAGGATCTTGAATTTTCTGATCATCCTTATCCCTGTTTATTTGATCTCTTTGGATGAGCCGAGGGGCATTATTCAGTCTTTTAAAGCTACCTCTATTATGAGTATTTAGGGGATTCCTATAGATCTTCTTTCCTTCCAATTTCAACCTTTCCACCTCAGTAGAAAGTGATTTTACCAGCTTTGTCAATTCATCTACTTGAGGGTGGGTAGAAGAGGAACCAAAGATTGAAGCTTCAGACCTCCCCTTTCTTCTATCTCTATCATCCTTACTCCTAAGTTTTTCAACTGCCAATATATTGGAATCAACTTCAAGGGCCACATCTTGCATTTGAACCAAGGAGGTAGCTATTATTTCTCTCAATAGGAGGCAAAACTCAAGGTCGAAAGCACTAGCATAAGTAATTTTGGCAAAGGTTTTTGTAAGCTTAATCTCAGTGGGAATTTTACTATACATTTTATTAAACCTCTTTGAGAAGTCAAAAAAAAAATCCCCTTCTTCTTTCTTTAGTGATCCAAACTCTGTAATATAATAAAGGAAATATTTTTTATCCCCCCAATGTCTTAAGAATGCATCATCTATGGCTTCAATCCCATCAATAGATCCAGGAGCCAAGGCCCTAAACCATTTCCTATCCTCCCCATTAAGGATATGAACAAAAGTTCTCATCCATACATCTTCATTCACAATGACATAATTATCTACATAATTGTAAAAGGCTACAAGGTTTTCCTCTGTAGTTATGTCTCCCTCACCCATGAACTTGGGGAACTTCTTAAGGTAGCCACCAGATGGGAGAGAATTCAGAGGCTAAGGCAGAACAAGAGGGGTGTATCTAGAAGCCAATATAGCATCCATTCTATTTCTAGGGGGATTATCTCTTGCCATTGGGATGTGAACTGGAGGAGAACTAGGAGGAGATGGAGTTTGGACAGGTGAGACTGGAAGTGTGCTTTTGGGATAAAATGGGAACGCCTGAGTATTGGGGGAAAAAGCTACAGGGTTTAAAGGGAAAGAAGTTTCCCCCTCTTTGGATACAAAAAACCTAATAGGAGGAGGACTACTAAAGCCCGGAGTGGGAAAATCTTATAAGGTCCTAGGTCTAAACCACTATACAAATTTAGGGGAAACAGGGGTGTCAAAGATTTATCCTTCCAAACCGAGACTAGGAGGGGAGAAATCAACATGAAAACTCCCAAAATTCAAATTTATGGAAACTCCAACAGATGGTATAATAGGAGAATTAGAAGAAGCTACTGGATTTTTTAAAGAAGGATTATGAAAATTACCAGAATCACCAGGTACAACGGTCGACATACCTTCTTGAGGGGTCTTTCCCTTTCTGATAATTTTCTCTGGGTCGGCTTCAGGTGTTTCTAGAGGAAGCTGTGGAGTGGACCTCGTGTGTCTTCCTTTAGGAGCCACAACTGAAATGGTGGAGTCACCAGGTGCAAGTTGCAATCTTCAATCATACTGATATTTGATGCACCTTCAAAATCAGAATTTCTTTTTCGTTCTTACCCAGGGAAATGTCTTCAACTCATTCCCCAGCAGCGATGCCATGAATGTTAGCACTGAGAGTCACCCTCATATTGCGAGAGGATAAGCCTAGTACCCATCAGAGTGTTTGGTGGATGTTTGATTTATATGAGTGGAGGTCAAAATGGATAAAACTCAATAAAAGAATGATTTCAACACAGAACTGGATAAGAAATGCTCAGAGAAGTGAGGGCCACATTAACTTTATTCAGTGAATTGAGTGTTAGTATGAGCAGAGGGAAGACTTAGTAGGAAATTTGAACACGACTGCTTTGGGCATCAGGCCTTCAAGTAGCTTGGAGAGGAAACAATTAGGCTCAAGAATGCTCTTGAACTCAAGCTTCAAACACTGAAATATGTCCAAACAACATAGTCACAACAACATAATGATCAAACCTACATCACAATGTAGCTAAAACAACTCGATTGGATCCTCCATGCTCGAGCCATTGAGTGTAGGAGGGAAAAATAAAACAAAGAGAACTAATTAATATTGGCCACGATACTATTGTAATCAAACCTACATTACAATATAATAAAAACCCTCGACTGGATCCTCCATGCTCGAGTGTTTTAACACAAATTTTTACAGAGAGATGGAAAGGGGCTAACTTCTATTAATCTGAAAGTATAAAATTTGATACATAACTAGAGAACAACTCTAGCATCCAAACATTACAAAATAGGGAGCTCTACTCAACCAATTGATGACCTTAACAAAATATCTAAACTATCTATTTATACTCAACTCAGTCCACAACTACCAGGAGTGTGACCTGGCCCTTACAATCAAAGATTTGCGTCGATGACTTCTTCTGTCAGACACAAATTCATATCATTATGGGTCTTCAGGAAAATCGACTTGCACGGGCACCACGAGATGACATCTCTGACTTTGTGACCAAATCCTCCACACCTTCCATTTATGGGGTGATCTGAGGTTTCAACCACCAAACCTACCTTCCATTAACTTATTTTCCTCAGGGACTTGATGAGACTTAAATATCAGGGGATGACCACGTGCTTCTCTTGAATAGAATGCCATATAAACATGTTATTGTGGGGCTGATCAAAAGTGGTTTGGGTTCAGGCTTCTTTTGGGCCTGCAATCCACCACCTTTCACCACATAGCACTTTCTCCTTACCATGGTTTCAATTGTGGGATCTCTCAATAAAGTTATCACCCAAGTATGTTGTGTCCCCGCAATGGATTAAGGCCATAGATCTGGTCCTGATATGAGATCTGGGTGCACCTTCTATATTTAGCGCCACTACCAAGCCTAATCACCCACCAACTTTAGGATATGCCAAAAGTCTGCCTTGGGATGGGACACTACTTTTGGCATTGAACAATAACAACTCTTGGAGGATGATCCGACGTGGAGGCTTGATATCACCATGATGATATGTCGTGGATGGAGAGGTGACATGCGTCACTCGAAAACAGGCTGAAAGCATGTCCTAAACACTTGAAATGAGTGCCATGTGTCAACGCTAGACAGATGCCACATGTTTGGTGCTCCAGGGCTTGGGCTCTAGATACTTTTCCTTTGGATCCTTCCCAAATGTGACCTAGGGATATGACCTTACACCATCCCTTAATTGAGGGCATTTCTATGAATGGTTTGAAACCAAACTTCTTTCCTCCCCGCAATTCACAATGAGACACCACATGTCCCTTTCCCAAAAAAGTGGTTTTGATTGCAACCCACCCTCCAAATTTTAAAGTTTGAGCACCTTCTGACCTAAAAATGGAGCATGACCACTGATCTTGCGATCTACAATGAGTCCCTTTGATAGACATCTCAACTTTGGCGCTTTAATATTGACAGGTTGGATCTACACTCTCTCAAATCGACAACCATGATTTGCTTCGCGATTCAGGATTTGGACCTTTCAAATCTCAAACTTCTTCTGCCTTCAGTGCTTTCACACGGAGCTATGGATGTGACAATGCATGGACCCCTAAGATTGATGGCTGAGAATTACTTCGGGTATCCAAACTCTAGGAAAAACAAATATGTTGGCCCTTGACAAGGTTTTAGGGCTTATTGGTCAGGTTTGACCTATTTTTGGGACTTTGACAGGCTGTCGAAGGCAGAGCGCAAGACGAAGCAGAGATCGCAGGATCTCGACCACTTTTAGGGACCTTTTTGGGTTTTGGGTTTATGTAACAGGTATGGGAATGTTGGCCCATGGGTTTACCCATTTTTAGGCCTATTTTGTAATGTATAAATAGAAGGCCAGATGATGTAGGAAAGTGAATCTTGATACCTTTCTAAGTGTTAAGGAAGTAGTTCGATCTATGTGATCAAAAGTGCTAGGTTCTAAGTTCTTAAGTTTGATCTAGGTGATCGAAGGACTGTAAGTGCTCTGTGCATACTGTGTGAGACTTGCAAGGATGAGTGCAAGTGAATGTAAGGGATTGTGAAGAGACCTTGTGTTGTAACTCAGGGAAGGAGGATCTAGCGAGGTGCACAAATCTCCTGTCCTCTGTGGAGCTGGTTTTGTGGCTCTGTGCATGTAACTAATTGAAGAAGCTAATAAAGAAGACAAAGAGTTGGTGGATGTAACCCCAGGGTGGGGGTGAACCACGTTTATTATGTGTTGTGTATGCTTGTGCTTTATGGTTTCTCCCTTGTTTATTGCTTAGTGCATTGTTAGAGGATAGATGAATCTAACATGATAGCTTAGTGATGAATATTGTGAAGGAATATATATGACCAATGTGAATGTGCTTAGTGCTTGAATCTGTTCGATTTGATCTATTTCTTCATGCTAAGTGTTATTAGATGCTAGATCTGGTTGAATACTGCGATGCTCTGTAATTAGGTATTTATCTGTGAAATAAACACTGGTCAAATATTGATGATCTATATTGCTAAGTGCTTGTTAAGGTGTTACAATCACAGGTCTGTGTCCCAGCTACGGTTGCAGACACTGGAGTCCTGCAACCACCCCTTCCTCTACCTCAGGTGAGACTTCATCTTCTTCACAGGTGTTGCCGAAAGGGCTGGTAGTTAGGGTTTTGTTGGTGCGCTCTTGAGCGTTGAACCTTGGGTCTGCCCCTATGCCAACAAATGGTTTTGTTGCCGGAACCGAAACTGTGATTGTTGGGAACTAAGGAAGAAGAAGCTCTATGTGAAGATCATACCTGAAACTGTGAAATCTTTGTGCATAGATATGTTTCCCTAGTGCACAGTATTCTACTTGATCTGAGAAGCTATGTGCCAAGAAGAAGGGTCAAATTTGAAGAAAAGAGGAAAGATTTGAAAGCTTTGTTCTCTAAGAAAGGTAAAGTTGAGAATTTTTTCTTAAAGAGGTAAGATCTGTAAGCTCTGTGCTTTGTTAAAAGTAAGATAAGTGGAAATTTTTGTTTCTAAAGTATGGATCTAGGTATGTTTGATAATATTTGTCCTAGCTTGAAAACTAGGGAACTAATAGATGAAAGAAGATTTGATATGAATAGATATGATAATAATAGTGAAAGATATGTTATACCTATGCATAGAGAGAATGTTTGGACTAAAAAATGGATGCAGGATCCTAGAAAGAATTTTTTCCAGGTTAGATACTATGATCCTAGTGCGTAGTACAAGAAATGTTGTTGATCATTTAAAAGAAAATGAGGATTAACCCTTTGTTACAGTTGCAGAAGACCGGGACATCTGGCTAAGGAATGCCCTAGTAGAATATCTAGTTTTCTTTGTTGTAAATCCATGGACCATGAAGTATTGGATTTCCCTAGAATGATTGCTAAGGTTAAAAGATTGAATATGAGAAAAGAAGACCATGAGGAAGGTCAAGAAAATAATACCATGGAAGAACCCCAGAAAGAATCAGAGAAAGTATTTCTACAGATGAAAGAAACCCTGAATGACCACTGACATAATAACTTATCAGAGATCTTCAAAGAAAAAGAGTGCATTGAAGCAAGAATAGGATACTTCGACATTAACTATGTTCTAGATGAAGAAACAAAGGTGAATATTATGATAGAAAGAACTTGGGAAACTCTAGGAAAGCCTGCTATGATTCCTTCATTAGGAGGACTAGGATTATTCAGAGGAAAATTGATAACCGTATGTGGAAATATCACTCAGACATCTATGAATTCTCATGGAACTTCAACAGAGGAATATTTTGAGATTGTTAAATTCATTGATTACAACTCTCCATTTTATATATTATTAGGAAAACCTTGGATTGAAAGAGATCAGGCCAGAAGGAAGGAAGAAGAAGTCTTAGATCCCGCGAGCCGCTAATCTGAACTCCACATGGAATTCCCACTGTTGAAATCAGAACCTTCCCTTTTGCTTGATTCGAGTCCAGAATGGACCACTCTGAGTATTGCACCTTGAGCCCACTGCTACGGCCTATGTAAACAAATTCTTGGATGACTGGATGGGGCTCTTGAAAACAAAAGGATGAATGATTAAAAAAAAAGGAGATGGGTGTTCATATTTGGAGAAAAAAAAAATATTTGGGCTGAGACTTTTTCAGGTAAGACCTCAAGGAAAACTAGGTCCTTCAACAAAAAGGGGAAAACAAAAAAAATGACTTTAATAGTCAAAGGGAAAAAACTTAGGACCTAGCCTGTAAAAGAGAGGGAGACAGGGCAAGGATACACGCCTGATTATTTGACAAAACACACACACAACTCTTGACAACTATATGTGATAACATAGTGGAATAAATACAACATGAAGTATATTTAGACCAGGAATAGAAACTAGAGGAGCCAGTTCAGAAGGTAGCATTCAAATATATCCACCACATCGAGGGAGTATTCCATCACATTTAAAGATGGTAGGACATGATACCACCATTAGGTTACCAAAATTTAGGGGAGAGGCATCAGAGGACCCCAAAAAACATTTTTTCATCTGCGAGAATATCTGGGAAGCAAAGCAGATCATAGTTGAGGATACAAAACTTGCGTAGTTAGCTATCATGCTAAGAGAATCCGCACTGGATTGGTACATGATCCTAGCTATAAAAACTCCACCAGGAAAAATAAGGACGATTGTAGATGTGAAGAAGCTACGGATAAATGAATTCTAGAAGCCTAGTTCATAAGATCAGTACATGAATGAGATGATTGAAATTCGACATAAACTAGGTGAGTCTATTTGGGAGAATGATCATAGGTTCAAACAGTTGAAGGGTAAGTTTAAGTATGTCATGATTGACATGTAACATAAACGTCTCTTTGTGAATTCATTGTTACCAAACTTGAAATACCCATTGAGACAACAAAAGTTTCAAACTCAGGCAGAGGCTCTGCAGGAAGCCTTACAACTGGAAGAGAACTAGTATTAGAAGACAGATCCAACAATAGAGGAGTTGAAGGAGCATCTGAAGAACCTCAAATTTCAACTGAATGAGAATAAGGGAAAACAGAAAACATAATTTGTTTGGTGTACCACATGCAGGTTAGAAGGACACCACAAGAATGAATGCCCAAATTTCACGCAGTACATGGAAACAGGAGTACCAAACCCTTTTCCAATAGAATTACCATGGTGTGAGATCTGTAAGACGCATGGGCATGATACATATCATTGTCCAATGATGAAAAAGTACTAGAAATTACCCAAGAGCTCATACTGCAATTTTTGCAAGTCAGTGGGCCATGATGATAAAGATTGTAGGATGATGGAGTTGATAAGGGAAAGAACGTCAGACACATATAGGGTGTAGGAAAAGATGATGACAGGGCAAGCTACAACTTATTTTAACTAGGTATCAACTCCATACAACACTACGCAACAATAGTATAACAATGCACAACCTCAGTATAATAACACACAACCACATTATAACCTCGCGTAGTATAATAAAGTGTCATGATACAATGCACTGCGAGGAGGTCAAACTGGATATAGAGGTGGAGGATGAGGTAGAGGAGGATTTGGAAGAGGTAGAGGTCCAGTAGTGTGCCACAACTTCCAATAGCATGGACTTTATGCAAGGGAATGTCCACTTCCACCTGCGACATGTATGTATTATCGCGCAATAGAAAATGATATAGAGGAATGTACAACACTTTTGGGAAAAATTCAAGAAAAGAGGAACTAGAACAACCAAAATGTTCAGTGGATCTCTGCAGAGGCCAGGGATGATGGAATAAATATCAACATAGTCACATAAGGATATTCTAAGAAAGGAAGTGATGCAGTGAGACTAGATCCAACAAAACACCAATGGGTGAAGAAGAATATTGAACCATGGAAGCAGTTTGATGCACAAAATGAAAAGGATACATTCAAGGAGGCCAAAGAAGAGTTCCTCAAACAAGATGTTGCACCTACATCAAATATGCAACATATTTAGAATGTACCAATGTATGAAATGTCGTTATCAATGGACCACACCAATGAAGAACAACTGTCAGGGAAAGTAAGTACCATAAATAATTTTATACAATCATGTGTTAATCTACTGAATGATCCATCATCTGTTCAAATTTTGAAACAAATTTAGGGAATATGTAACACATAGGTAGAGGGGAAGTTAGAGAAGAAAATATTCAATCACCTCCATACTAGAAGTAGGAAAAGTAGGGAATTCAAACTGAATGCTAACATTGGAGATTTCAATATGGGGTATATTATACTAGATTTAGGCTCTGAGGTAAATGTGTTACCCAAGAAGACATGCAAATGTATGGGAGATGCCACACTAGGATATTCACCTATCCATTTGAAGTTATCAAATCAACACAAAGTTCTACCAATTGGAAGGCTTAAGGGTGTGACAGTAGATTTGGATGGAGTGCACACTAAGGCAGATTTTGAAGTGATAGAAATAGTGGATGGTACAACACCTTATCCAACATTGCTTACCTTGGATTGGGAATTTGATAATAAGGCCATAATCAAATTGAAAACAAGGAAGATGACATTCGAATGAGGAGAATATATATTCATTACACCATTATATCCATCAGAAGGAGAAAGTTTTGTAGAGCCCACTTGCTTAGATCTAGAGGAAATAAACCATCTATATAGAACCACCCCACGAGAAGAATATTATGTTAACCCAACTGCAGAAGGGGTACTCAGCTGGAGGAGAATCACATCATGTGCTTCTGACTCAGATACAGGTTTGGAGAATTGGCAATGGATATTAGATGAGGTCTCCACAAGAAGGTGCATAAGAATAGACTGTGCAGTAAGATGGGTTGTCACATAGATAAGAGAACCTCCCAGTTTTCATGTGGTGAATGACTTAGAATAATTTCTAACCAAATATGAAGAGGAAGTATGTTGGACCTTGGTTATGGAAGGAAATGAAGAACAAGGGAGGAAAGTTAAAAAGCGAGCTTCGCGAGAGACACAGTAACTGTCACTAAGTCGAAGTGAGCAAAAGATCAGGAAGGATGG
>JASDQU010372159.1:0-31417 GCA_032191745.1 Picea mariana | reverse complement strand
TATCAGGCTTCACATGGCTAATCAGCAAACTGTCGGCCCATTTGGACGATTGGAGCATGTTCCTGTGGACATCGATGGAGTTGGAACCTTTGCAGATTTTGAAGTAATTGAAATTGTTGATGACAGCTACCCTTACCTAGCATTATTAGGAATTGATTGGGCCTTCGAAAATTCTACTATTGTTGATCTAAAGAAGAGGAATATGACATTTGAAAGAAATGGCCTTAGGGTCACTGCACCTTTAGATCCAGATGAGGTACCTAGATACATAGAGCCTGTCAGAGAAGAAGACTACACATATGAGCTAGAAAACATCTATAAATTAACAGCCAGACAATAGGATTATATCAACCCTATTGTCGATGGGAATCTAAGCTGGCGAAGTGACAACGCGAGTTCATCATATTCAAGAGAAGCACTGGAGAACTGGTAGAACCAGATGTATGAAGTATCCACAAGGATATGTGCTCGACTGACTAGAGAAGTTTGTTAGATTGGTACGACAACAAGTAACATACCTACCTTTGATGGTCTGAATACTTTAGAATCCTTTTTGATGGACTTTGAAGCAATTGTACCAGTGCAGTAGAGGTTGTTGGCTATGGATGAGGCCCTGAAAGCTACACCAACAAGATGGTGGGGGACACACAAAGGAAACATCATAGATTGGACACAATGTCGAACCTTGATGACAGCTTGTTTTTCAACACAAGTAGGAAGCTGCGAAGCAAGGTACACAGGTCGAAGCTGCCCAAAGGAACATGTACGGAGCTGTGAAGAGGCCTGGAGTGACATTCCTTGAGAACAATGGGTACATATATTCATTAACATGTTGGACACGATCCCTATCAACTAGTACCTTCAAGCGGAGCTGTGCCTCGTCACTTCAGATTGGGAAGGTATGATCCAAAATTTTGTAACCACCTTTTTGTTTGACAACGAATTTCCTTATGTAGACCAAGAATTACAGATTGTGAGACATAACGTATTTAAGGAGTCATATGGCCTCCCTTTGGAGAAAGAAGAGGATGAATGGACTGTGCCATTCCATAAATTGCAAGAATGTTACCACATTAATGCTGACGAAGATGATGATCCGAGGAAGGTAAACATTATTGAGACATAAGGCCATAGGAATGTGGAAGGACTAGGAGTTGAACTTCCATTCATTGAATAGTCTATCAAGATAAAGAAAGTTAATATTGGGACAGAGGAGACACCAAATATTGCCAATGCCGAAGATTACTGGGATGCTTCTACCATTGACAAAATTACAGAATTATTGCACAAGTATCATGACTTGTTTCTAACCAAGTTCACTGATATGAAGGGTATCAAAGGACCTATGGGAGAAATGAGAATACCTTTGAAACCATATGAGAAGCCAGTCAAGCAAAGACCCTACAGATTGAATCCGAAATATAAGGAAAAAGTGAAGATTGAGCTTGACCGAATGCTGGAAGCAGGGATTATTGAACCTGTCGAAGAGTTGGAGTGGATCAGCCCTATGGTGGTACAAGACAAGAAGACAAGAGAAATCAAGATTTGTGTGGACCTCAGGAAGTTGAATGATTCCTGTCTACATGACCCCTTCCCTAAACCATTCACAGACAAAGTGTTGGATAACGTGGAAGGCCAGGAAGTATATTCTTTTACAGACGGCTTTTGAAGATACCATCAGATCCACATTGCCAGGGAGGACCGTCATAAGACTACATTTTCCACAGAGTGGGGATCCGACCAATATACAATAATGCCATTTGGATTGAATAATGCATATCCATCTTTTCTAGGGTGGTGGTCAAATCATTCAAAGAATTTTTGCATAAATTTTTAGAAGAATACTTTGATGATTGGACTGTTTTTAGCTTGTTGAAAAATCATATTGAATGTCTGAGGCTAATGTTAGATAAATGTAGACAATGTCAAATTGATTTGAATCTGAAGAAGTGGATCTTCTTCTCACCATTTGGAGTATTATTAGTTCATATTGTATGCAAGCAAGGATTGTTGGTGGACCCATCCAAAATTGCAATTATAGTTGATTGGCCACCTCCTACTTCAGTCAAACAACTACACACTGTGCTAGGACATACTTTCTATTACAGGAAATTTATCAAAGGATATGCTCATATTACTGCACCAATGGAGAAGTTATTAAATAAATACTGTCAGTTTGGTTGGTCAGAAGAATGCCAGTAGAGCTTCGACACACTGAAACAAAAGATGGTGACTGTGCCTATTCTGGTCTTTCCAGATTGGAGTAAGGAATTTCATGTGCATGTTCATGCATCTTCTATTGCATTAGGAGTAGTACTGGCACAACCTAGATAAGGGGACATTGATCATCCATTAGCATTTGCCAGCAGAAAGCTATCCACAACTGAAATCAATTACACTACTACAGAGAGAGAAGGATTAGCCATGGTGTATGCATTACAAAAATTCCAACACTACTTGTTAGGAGGACACTTTAAAATGTTTATTGATCACTCCACATTGAAGTACCTAGTCAACAAGCCAGTGTTGGGGGGGTGAATATGCATATGGCTTCTCCTGTTTCAAGAATATGATTTTGATATCATAGTTAAGCCAAGAAAAATGAACAAGGGACCTGACCACCTGTCGAGGTTGGAACATGGCGAAGAACCCACCAGTTTGGAGGATACATTACCTGATGCACAGTTTCTCACCATTAGGAAGGTGGATGACCACTTCACAGACATAGTCCAGTTCCTTTCAACGGAAATGGCTCCAAGTGAGTATACAATTTCCTAGAAGAAACAACTAGTGGTGCGCGCTGCAGATTTTTCACTGATAGCTGGTCAGTTATATAAGATGGGACCTGATGAGATACTAAAAAGATGTGTGATGGAGGCATAGCACCCACTGATCCTTGTATAAGCTCATGAAGGAATCACAGGAGGACTTTACGCAGGGAAAGAAACTGCGCAGAAGGTTCTGCGAGCTGGACTTTGGTGGCCTACGTTACACAGAGATGCTAAAGAGTATGCCAGAGCATGTGATGTATGCCAAAGATTTGGAAGACCATCCCAAAGAGATGAAATTCCCTTAGCACTGCAAATGACCCTACAAGCATTTGAAAAATGGGCCATTGACTTCATGGGACCTATAAACCCACCAGGGAAGTGCACAGGAGCAAGGTATATTATTACTGTGATAGAATACCTGACTAGATGGGCCAAAGCCAGAGCAGTCAAGGACTGTAGTGCAACTACATTTGTGCATTTTATATTTGATGACATAATAACCAAGTTTGGATGCCCTAAGATCCTCATGAGTGATCAAGGTACACACTTCATCAATAAGATAGTGGAAGCCCTGACTGAAGAATTTGCAGTCCACCATCAGAAGAGTACACCTTGCCACCCATAGGTAAAAAGAATGGTTGAAGCATTCAACAAGATCTTGGAGACAACATTGACAAATATTTTCAATGTAAATAGGGATGACTGGGATTTAAGAGTACCAACAGTACTCTAGGCTTATAGAACCACTTGAAAGAAATTAACAATGCAGACCCCCTTCAAGTTGGTTTATGGTCTTAAAGCTATTGTCCCAATGGAGTACTTGGTACCAAGCTTAAGGATTGATGAATTTATAGAAATGGATGATACTGACGATGTTCGTGAGAGGCTTTCACAGTTGGTTGAACTGGAAGAAGATAGATTCATTGCAGGATTCCAATAGCAAGTTCAGAAGGAACGCGAAAAGACCTATCATGACAGGCACATCAAGAAGTAGGCACTTAAACAAGGTGATTTAGTATTGATGTATGACAATAAGTTTATCAAACACCCGGGGAAGTTCAGAACGCATTGGCTTGGACCATATGACGTCACTTGTGTTATAGAAGGAGGAGTTGTGTAGCTAAAGACATTGAAGGGAGACTGGAAGGAAGGATTGGTGAATGGGAGTCAGCTAAATTTATACTATGACAACTAGTTGCCTCACAGCTCTCAGTAAACATAGGAGGAAAAGGGTCTAGGTACCAGGTGCAGTTGAAACTGGGTACCAGACACAGAAAAGACAGTCTGCACAAGGTTGGAAAGGAGGCATAAATCATAAAGCAAGGGTTGCACTGCGCAGTCCAAAATCAAAGTAAAAAAAGAGGATCAGAGCTCAAGTGCCTCAAGACGAGTCACGGGTGAGTGTTGGGGGCCTGTTGGCCCTTGGTTATGGAAGGAAGTGAAGAACAAGGGAGGAAAGGTAAAAAGAGAGATTTGCGGGAGACACAGTAACTATCACTAAATCAAAGTGAGAAAAAGAACAGGAAGGATGGAGCGAAGTGTGTAAAAGCAAGCCGTTGGATGACAAGACCAGGGATGACAGATCAGAAAGGAAGAAGGATTGTGGACAACTCAGCAAGTAGAAAAAACCATCATTGGATGCTTTGGAGAACCGCGAGATGAAGAAGGAAAGATAGGCTAGCGAAGCCTGAAAAAAGTGGGTCAGGTTGACCTAGGGTTTTGGTAATTAGGGTTTTGACACCTAGGTTTCGACTTGAGGTTGTCAGTGAGGGATTGTAATATATAAATAGAGGTCAGAAGGACCTAGGTTGGGTTGGTACTAGTGTTGGGTATTGATATTGATTGTTTTTGGTTAAAAGAGTACTGTACTATGAGAGAGAGAGAGTTGAGAGTGAGAGCCTTTTGGTATTGTAAGATATTCAGCTGGGTGTGAAGATCAATTCCTGCAGCTGGGTGCGTAGGAAGGTGGGAGACAAAAAGAAGAAGAGATAAGATCTATTGACTAAGAGCGCAGATCAGGACTGTAAGCTTTACCTTAATATATCATAAGAACATTTCTGTGGATGTATCCCTAGAGAGAGGGTGAACCACGTATATCTGGTGTTATGTGTGTGTGATTGCTACCTGGATCTCTATCATTGTTATACTGTTAATTTCATTATTGTGTTAGATCAGATGTATGGTTGTGCAGAGTAGATCTAACTAATAAAGAGATATATGAATACTACATTATTATTGTATTAGTTCCACTTGATATTCCCCTAGTTGTAGACATCTCTGTCCTGCAACCCCCCTCTTAGCTACTTCGGGTGAGACTGCATCTGCTTCATAGGTGTTTCTGAAAGGGCCAGTAGTTAGGTCTTGTTGGTGCACTCTTGGAGTGAACCCTGGGTATTCCCCTATGCCAAAAAACTATTAGAAAACTATAGGCTCTTATCCCTGGAAATTCCACTCAAAGCTACACCTGCAAGATGGTGGGGTGCACATAAAGAAACAATTCAGGACTGGTACCAATGTAAGAGGTTACTACACATTAGATTTGATGTAGAACATGAAAACAATAGAATGCAAAGATATGATGGACAGGGGACACCAACAGAACATTTGGAGAAATGAAAGAAAAAATGGAGGATGAAACCACCAAAGGAATGGCCTCATCACATTATCCATACATTGTAAGGAATTCTAGAAAACTGGTATGTATACCAGGAAATGCGTAGAGGCACTACAGAATGGACATCATTACAACATAATTTTATAGTAACATTCTCATTTGAACATGAGAACCCCAACATTGATTCAACACTAAAACAAATAAGAGGGATGATATTTATTTATGAACCTAAGGCTGAACTCCTAACATAATACAAAGAACAGAACAAGAAAATAGTCAAAGAACTATTGTTATTATACCATGTGGAAGAAGAAGCACCAGATGAAGATGACCCACGCAATATTCATATTACATAAATTGTAGGAGAAAGAGAGGTGGAAGGTCCATCTTTGGAATCAGAAGTATTTTTGCACCTATCAAAGTGAAGAATGTCAACATTGGGACAATTGATAATCCTAAAATGGAAAGTATTGGAGACTATTGGGATGAACAAATAGTGGAAATAATAATAGAGTTATTGCATGAATACAGTGACATGTTCCCCACATCCTTTACAGAGATGAAAGGAATAGCACGAGAACTAGAGATGAAGATACCTCTCAAGCTTGAGGCAAGACCTGTTAGACAAAGACCGCACATAATGAATCCAATATACAAGAAGAAAGTAAAGGCTGAAATTGAAAGAATGTTAGAATTCGGTATCATAGAACCAGTAGAGGAATATGAATGGATAATTCCTATGGTAGTGCAAGAAAAGAAACAAGGGGGGATAAGGATATGTGTAGATTTGAGAAAATTGAATGATGCTTGCTTACATGACCATTTTCCCATCCCTTTCATAGATGAGGTATTAGATATTGTGGGAGGCCAGGAAGCATACTCATTTACAAATGGATTCTCAGGTTACCAAAAGATCAAGATAGTCTAAAAGACAGGTACAAGACTGCTTTTTCAATAGGATGGGGATCCTACCAGCACACAGTCATGCCATTTGGGTTGAAGAATGCACCAACCATATTTTGAAGAGTATTAATAGCTGCTTTTAAGGAATTTATACACCAGTTCTTAGAAATGTATCTGGATGACTGGACTGTATATATTTTGTTAAAGGACCATGTATAAGTGTTAAGGATAATGTTAGAAAGATGTAGGAAATGTCAGATATCATTGAATATAAAGAAATGCATATTTGGGACACCTTTTGGAATATTGTTGGGACATATAGTCTGTAAAAAAGGGTTACTATTGGATCCTTCTAAGATTGCAGTCATTGTCAAGTTACCACCACAAAAATCAGTGTTCCAGTTGAGAGAAACACTTGGACATACAAATTATTATAGTAAATTCATAAAGGGATATGTGCAGATTACTGCACCAATGGAAAAATTGTTGAAGAAGGATACCAGATTTCAGTGGAATGAAGACTGTCAACAAGGGTTGGACACTTTAAAATAAACTATGGTCACAACACCTATCCTATTATTTCCAAACTGGGAAGATACATTTCATGTGCATGTAGATGCATCAACCATAACAATTGGAGCAATTTTGGGAAATTCAGGAGCAGGGGATTTAGACCATCCTATAGCCTTCGCAAAAAAAAAATTGTCAGAATCAGAGAAGAATTACAACACCACAGAAAGAGAAGGCTTAGCCACGGTATATGCACTTCAGAAGTTCAGGCACTATTTGTTGGGAAAACAATTTAATATGTTCACAAATCATTATTCCCTAAAATATTTAGTCAACAAGCCAGTGTTTAGGGGGAGGATCTATAGATGGTTGTCGTTATTTCAAGAATTTGATTTTGAAGTGATATTCAAACCAAGGAAGTTGAATACAGGATCAGATCACCTATCAAGGGTCACTAATGGAGAGGAACCTACCAACTTGGAAGACAACTTCCCTGATGTGTAGTTGTTTTCAGTACAAATAGTTGATGAATATTTTGTTGATATTATTGAATACTTAAGTACATGGATTGCGCCAAAAAAATTTAGCACTGCGCAGAAGAAAAATATGGTAGTCAGAGCTGCAGAATATCAACTGATTGCAGGACATTTATATAAAATGGGCACACACAACATTTTGAGAAAGTATGTACTAGAAAATGAAAGGCCTAGAATTTTGGTAGAAGCTCATGAGGGAATAGATGAAGGAAATTATGCATGAAAAGATATCGTGCATGAGGTATTATGCATAGAACTATGGTGGCAAACATTCCACAAATATGATAAGGAATATTTTCATCAATGTGATGTCTGTCATAGGGTTGGAAAACCCAACAGAAGGGATGAGATGCCTGTGAGACCACAAGTAAATTTGAAAGTATTTGACAAATGGAAAATAGACTTTGTTTGGCCAATCCATTCAGCTAAAAGGTCAGGAGAAAGATACATCATTACTGCAATAAAATACTTAACAAGATGGGAATAAGCAACACCATTCAAATACTACAGTGCAGAGAAAACAACACACTTCTTGTTTGAGAAAGTGATCACCAGATTTGGATGTACAAGAATTTTGATGAGTGAAAAAGGCACTTACTTCATCAACAACACTATCAGGGCTATGACTGAGGAGTTGGAAGTCTATCACCAGAAGAGTACACCTTACCATCCTCATGCAAATGGAACAGTAGAATCCTTCAATAAGATCTTAGAGAATGTTATGACAAAGATCTGTAAGTTCAACAGGGATGATTGTGATTTGAAAATACCAACAGTACTATAGGCATACAAGAATACATGCAAGGATCTAATAGGGTAGAGGCCATTCAGGTTGGTTTATGGGAAGGAAGAAGTAGTACCATTAGAATTTAAGGTACCCAGTCTACGCATAGTATAAATTACCAACATGACATAAAGAGGCACAGTAAAGGAAAGGCTAAATAAACTAATGGAGATGGAAGAGGATAGGATTCTAGCAGGATTTCATCAAGAAATATAGAAAGAAAGAGACAAATCTTAGCATGACAAACATATCAAGAGGAAGAGTTTCAAGGAAGGAGACCTAGTCTTTCTCTATGACAATAAAAGTTTTCAACATTCGGGTAAGTTTAGAATGCATTGGCTAGGGACCTATGAAGTAAAGACTATCATAGATGGGGGATCTGTACAACTAAAGGATCTGGAAGGAACATAACTGAAGGGAATGATCAACAGGAGTCGATTGAAGCTATACAGGGACAGTCAACCTCCTAACAATTAAAAGTTACAACACAGTAAGAAAGACATGTACATAGTGTAATATAGTAGAAGCTAGGATAGAAAAATGACAAAAAGAAATAAAAAGGAGAAAAAGAAGGAAAAAGAAATACAAAAACATAAAAGAAATAAAATACAAAAATTACTGTGGAATGTTGTGCGCAGAAAAAGTAGACTCAGTGCGACAAAAGGGAAAAATGTATGCACACAGTAGATGGGTAAAAAAAATAAAAACACCGCACACTAACAAAAAATCACAGCAGAAATGCATGGCACACTTAAAAAGTTCAACGCACTGGAAAAAGGACAAACGGTCAAAAAAATGAAAAATGAAGATTACGAAAAAAAAGCACCAAGTGGAGGCATTTATGAAATTAAATGGAACGTACTTGTAAAGCTTTGTTGAATTAATTGCAACCATGGAAGATTCTCCGAGAAGATTCGTGATATTTATGGAACCTTTTATATAAAGGGGCAACGCCGGTAGATTACAACTTATTGTGAAATTTCAAAATTGCAGCTATAGAGAGCATGCAGAGATGAAGTGAATATACAAGTGCACAGTGCGAACTAGTCGAAGCCCATTCGGAAAAAAATGATCAATACCCACGATGGCACCACCAAATATTGGTGCGTCGATCCAAATCGCGAGGAAAAACTGTATCAGCATTAGGGAACCACATGAAACTACAGAGGTCAAGCAAGAAATGTCTCACAGAGAGGGAGTAGTCAATGTCCATGCAATTACCTCCTCTAGCTTTGAACTAGTAAGCCCTACACTTGTGGTGGAAGAAGCAAAAGCTCCAACAACAACTACCATGTAGAACGATAGTGTGCATGGTCGCCAAACAAACGATGCAGGAAACCTACAGCAACCTGCGAGGGCCAAAGAATCCCAAAGAACAAATGGTGAAGCCAATGCGCACACATAGGTTTCGACGCCAATACCAAAACCTGAAGCATGGTCTACGTAGCAACAGGAAGGGCTAGTAGAAGACCTAACTAAGAAACCAGACTCAGGTGCAGAGCATAGGCAAGAAGAGGTTGGGACATTTAGCATGTCAGTCAGAAGAAAGGGAAAAATTCCCATGGCATGGTCCCCGTGCAAGCAGCCCGACGCAACCATCGTACTACCGTGCATTCCAGAGGGATTTCATACCACACCAACACTTTTCGGGTGCATGGAAAATTTGAAATATTTGGACCACGATGTGGCCGACGCTAGAAAATTCCCAGAATTTGGGCAGCAGTTATACATGGAAAGCATAGGCACATGACCCTTTAGTGACCCTATACTGCAACATAAACCATGGGCCGTCCGCTTGGCCACCATAGGTATCCTCAACTTGGTGTAAATTACCCATTTTGGTAGGGGGAAGGAGGTAAACAATTGTGTCAACCAGTTAATGGCGGTCCTCCATGGAGGCTTCTTATGGATGGAGGAATCTATCTCAATCGACGTTGAGTTGATTTCCTTCATCACAGGGCTACCGTCCATGGGTGAGAGTCTTGTGCAGTACCTAGAAAAAAAACAAAGGAGAAATCTCTTGCCGAGGAGATGAAGAAAACATACGGCACAGAGAGAAGCTCGCTTGGTATAATCATAAAAAGAATCAACGACAAAGACACAAGAATGGCCACAAAGCTTATGGCCTACAAGATGATAAGAAAATGTCACAAGGATGAAGTCCCTACAGGGGTTGTCGCAGTTGCAACACAGTGCACCAATGGCACCTTGCTCATTTGGGCCCCTTATATCTTGAACATGTTCCTCGATGACTGCAAAGAAATGTAGGACTTGGGGACATACTTTCATTACTCTTGGTTTTTAATTTTGATAGCATTAGTCAGGTGGAGGGAGCCACCATACTCTTATTTTTGTGATAGAATAGGTCGATGCCATGCAGCACATTATATCTCAATGGGGAGCACTTCAGACCCCAAGATTAGAAGTGGAAACATAGGTACCTTTGCGCGGTACTTCAGAGACATCCAAGAAATCATCACAAACACATGGAGGATCACTTCATAGGTTGTCATGCAATACTAAGGTATTGCAAATTTCAGAGCCACACACCACACCATGTGGATACAGGCATGCAGGGATCCAACCAAGGAATGTTTGCAAATCTGATACTACATCAGTGGAGAAGATGTAGAAATGGTGATGCATGACTAGAAATATGACTTGAATATCCCAGTCATAAAAATATGAATCCAAGTCAGAAGGCGGTGCAGTAGAAGAAGGGGAGTGTGACAAGGAAAGAAGCATAGGCAGGCAAAAAGGACACTACCCTAGCACAAGGATAACAAGGAATGGGGGATACAACGACACAAGAAACCCCCTCGACATACACCCCATAGGAAATAGGGCAACTCAAGTGGCCAATCATACATACATGGGGGATCATGCAAGAAGCCCAAGGTGCACAAGAAGCTGCTAGAGTACATGATTATTGAGGATGACATCGACCTCATGGTAGAAAAAGTATAGGAACATGTAGCTCAATAGTTTTAAGACACCCAACACCAAAGAGGTCAAATTCAAGATGATTTGGTCAACATAAGGTAGGTCCTAGAGAATATGAGAGCAGTGCACAGGCCTGAAAGGGGAACAAATCCATTTCTCATAGAAACAAAAGTAGAGGAAAGGGCCACGTTGAGCAAGCAAGATACCATACAAACTATAGCGTAGGAAAGCCCAAACTTCCAATTCACATCCAACATGTTGTAGATGTATGAGACCCTATCCCAAACACCATTGAAAGATCTGGCACAAGAAGAGTTGGTAATGGAAAGGATACCAAGCAAGGCACTGTACAAGATTCAAGTCAATGTCGCATAGGAGGTGCAATTGCACGCAAGAATAGACACAATAGAATTGCAACATACGAAGAATGGCAAGGAAGACTTAGAACTGGTAGTCAAGCATGTCAATCTCGAAACCAAAGAGGAAAAATAACATGAAAACATAATGGAACAGGGTCTGACAATGGTGTATAATCACATCTGTGATAGTTCCCAAGCTCAACGCAACGAATCCTCTGGAGGTGAGAGAACAAAGGAAACAAGAAGCTCAATGCCACGAATCCTCTAGAGGTGAGAGAACAAAGGAAACAAGAAGCTACATTTCAACTAGGAGAGATGGAGAAAGAAGTCAGTGCAGTAGCATAATTGTTTGACCGATAAACGCATCTCTAGAAAGCGTTAGAGGAGGAAAAGCAGGTCCAACAATGGGACCAGGAAGAAGAAAGAGCAAGCATAGCTATTCAAGAGATCAGAAAATCATAAGACAATGAACATTATGGAGCGTGTAAAAGGAAATCAGGATTTAAAGAAGTTGCAGGCAGAGTTAAAAGGCACGCAGAGGAAGAAACAAAAGAGACAAGTAGAAGTGGAACCACTCCAAGAACAAGCCGTGCAGATGATCACACAGCTGAAGGAGGAGAAGAATATCATTGAGTAGGAACACACATAGAGCACATCAATGATCCATGAGGATATCACATCACAGTCAGTAGAGGCATTGACAGGAAAATCCATGGAGGTCCAAGCAAGAGGAAGGGAACTTGTAGACAAATTCCATAGCCTAGTAGAGGATGTTCAGGGAGAACACACTGCCTAGGTGGCTCGGCATGAGCCACATGTCATTTTTGGGGGCCTATTGGGCGTAGGCATGTTTTGAGGAAATATCTATTTTTGAAAGGAAAAAACTAATTTTGGAGAAGAACAACTGGCAGGAAAAGCATCATGTGCAAGGGAAATCGCATGCAGGGGAGGAAAGCATGCAAGGCGCGTAAGCAGGAAAACCTAACCATGCTAGGGTTAGGTTTTTGGCAAGAGTTTGTAATGACCAATGAGCTTGTAAAATAGTATAAATAGGAACCTATGAGTTCTAGGTTGGGGTTGTTCGGTCAAGAAGAGAGTATTGTGGGTCGAAGTGTGTTCCATGTAGTTGTTCAGGTTTTGAGCTATTATAATACATTTTTGTAAGTTGTTGAGATGTAGGAGAGTAAGGTAGCTAGATCATGAGGGTTGGATCACAAGATGAGGAGCCTGCTGTGATATAGTCTACCTCACCAAGGTTGTGGAACCTTGTCCACGATTGTATGATCGAAATTGTAGTGCATGCAGCGCCATTAATCGCAACAAGCATAATAAAAAGCTTAAGAATCCAGATCTTTGTGGACATAGCCCAGAAGGGGGTGAACCATGGTAAAAATTGTGTCATGTGTGATGATGTAATGTTTTTTCACTTTATGTTAATGGTTGATCATCTTTAATGCCTGTTAATGATTGATTTACACATATGTGGTTAGCTAGATCTATTTGATTGCATGCAATATTTTAACAGATGAATGGATGTTAATAATAATAGATTGAGTAAATAGTTTAAGGCTTGAGAAAGATTAGTTACAATCCTAGATCCCCACTATTTCCTGGACTACAAGCACCTGATCATTGCAGTCACCCATAGAACTATCTCGGGTGATATTACACAGTACATTATGTGTGTTGAGATGCCTTCTGGTTTACCGGGAGGGATGATAGTTTTAGAGGGTTTTGTTGAAAACATGTTCATATCAAAACCTGGGTCAGCCAAGAAGTGGATAGAAAGATGAATAACCAACAGAGAAATATATACAAACATACAATCCAAACTACATAGAGATTTAACATGGAAATCCAAATGGGAGAAAACCACAATAAGTATCTTTATAAAATCATGTAGGAACCAACTTATTGTTACAACATTTGAAGAAACCAACCTATAGGAGACACAAATCTCCTCATTTGAGCACCAAATTAGAAATTCATGTAGGTAACAACCTATAGTTACAATATTTGTAGGTACCAACCTATTGTAGACACCAATCCCCTCAGCTAAGCACCAACTCAACAACGTCTTGTAGGCACTAACCTACAACTGCAATATTTGCAGGAACCAACCTGTTGGAGACATCGATACTCTCTTTTGGGAACCAAATTAGCAATAATTGTAGGCACTAACATACAGTCACAATGTTTGCAGGAGCAAACCTGCTGGAGACACCAATCCCCTCTTCTGAGCACCAACCCAACAATGTCTGTAGGCACCAATCTACAGTCAGAATGTTTGTAGGCACCAACTTGATGGATTCAATTCTTCTCAAAATTCCAACAGTACAAGATCATCACTTCACTTCAAGCCTTCACCTACACAAATTTGTTTCTCTATATTTTTTGTCACAACTTTCTCCACCAGTTTACAATTTTCAAGACTTCATATGTTCATTTTTACCTTACACCTCTCAGTCATCCTTAGACAATTACATATCGATTTCTTTCATCTTATCTCTCCTAAGAACCTCAGAATTTCACTTCCCCATCCTCAACTTACATCCACAACTCTTACATATTTTACACTCACTTCAAAATGATCAGGGAATTTTTATTTATATCTATCTCATGTACCCAATATTTTGTCCACGTACAAAATTTCATGTTCATCAAGTCGGTTCCAAATCCTTTTACTCTCATTAAAATTAGGTTGCAGAAGTCCTTTGAAATGAAACTCAATTCCTCCTATTTTCCACACATTTGGATCACATGTCGTAGCACAAACCTTATCTCTCAGCAGTCACATGATGAGTTGAGTACTAGCTCTCGACCATCAATCTTAATTAGTCCTATTCACTACATATCAAAATAATCGAGCCACCGAACTATTGACCTTCTTCCTTCGAGCACACACGCTTCCAGCCTCTAAGACCACAAAATGTGGAAAAATTAATCTCAGTTGTTGGATGCATCTAGGATTAATTGTGAAACACTAATCTACTCACTGCCCATCAAAACACACAACTCGACCTCAATGCTCAGCAAATTTATGATCAGTCTTACATTCAATCTTGATCGTTGATCTACTCACTATTCATAGTTCAATCCTTAATTCTTAGCATACATCATATCATCTCAAAACAAATATCGATCGTTGATCTGGTTCCCCTGATATCGGGAATATCGATCCTACTGGGTAACCGTCCCACCATGCTCACCAAGCCATTGATCCACCAATCCTCCAACACTTAAACTGCACTGCCTACACTAGAGTTGTCAGATCAAAGAAATTTTAAATCTCAACCATTGATCTATTCACCGACCACTCTACACAATCTCATCATTGGGGCCACAGGATCACTAGGCTATCGGCCCCTCGTGCCTCCAACCATGCATATTTAACTTTTCACCAATCTGGTATATCGACCTCACTAGGCCACCAGGATCACTGAGATATCGATCCCACGAGACTAAAACACTACACTTGATCAACTTTACTCTAGTTCAGTATACCAATGGGAGATCAGCCTACCAGGACACTAGGCCCCCAAACACTTTAGCACTACGCTCTCAACTATTTTCCTCGATCCATTATAGAACTTTGTCTTACTCTTTGTTTCATTCATCGGTCTATCAAGTTCACTAGGCCACCGGGGTATCGGGTCATTGGAGCCCCAGGAATTTAATAATGTAGTGCTCCTCCGATCTTTCAATATACGATATGTGATATATTTTCATGGAATATGACATGGTCTCCATGTAGATCCGTTCCATGTGTAGTGGATGATATGGCTCCAACGTGACTGTCTTCATGGTTCTAGTGTGGCATCAACCACCAAGGTATCAAGCATGGGAATCCCCACACATATTAATCTCTCCATTGATCCAGTATTCGATATACCGATATGTTGGGCCCCACCACCAAGATATCGAATGATTGGGCCATTGAGCCCCCAGAACCTATAACATTGCATCTCATTTGTTTGCCTCAATCTAGTATCTAATATGATGTGGCAGTTGATCCAGTCTGCATGTGGACTCCTTCTGCATGTATACTGGATGAAGTGGCACCAGTATGTGGCTACTGACATTACCTCCATGTGGACCCCTAATATGTGTGATGGATGATGTAGCTACTATTGTGGCTTTGAAGTGGCATCGAGAACTTAGGACTTCAACACTATGTTTTCACTCTGATCTTCTAGTATGCGGTATGCCTAGTATGGAACCTTATCGCTCTATTTTCTGACCACTAGGTCACTAGGTTTTTGGCCCACCAAGGCACCATTTCTTCATATGCTCACTTCAGTCCAATATCTGGTATGTTGGGTCCCACTCTATAAAAATATAACACTCTACGCATGGTTCCATAACTTTCTCTTTCTTATTCAAATTTTGTAATAGTGATTTTTCAATATAACCCCTTCAAAATTGAATTTCCTTATGAATGTGGATTTAGATTTTACCTCGATCTTCCTAACCTTTCCATAAGGCACCCTCGGAGAGAATCAAACCTCACAAAATTCTCACCAAAACTCAATCAACCCATGCATGAACTTCCTATGTGCACTCAGATTCTTGTTACTTGTTTTGTTTCCTCCTCGATCTCGTCCTTCAAGTTGTGATAAAAAATATTCATGAAAACCAAAAATGATAAGGAACTATATGGGCACATCCATGATTGTTACAAGGTATATATGGGATCCTCATTATCTCATTCTTCTTTCCATTTTTCATGCACAAAATCTCTTCAAAGTATAGAGACATTCTCACAACTCAGAGATATAATTATGTACATAATTCCCGCAAATCAGAAACCCTCTACTTCCTTTGTCTAATTCACAATATGAACTCATCTTACCTTAGTGTTATACCCCTATATTTTTACATCAATGAAAACAATTTTCCAACAATTCCTACAAGGGATGAAACAAATTCAGACATTATTAAGTTTCTTGAAGAAAATATTCTTGCTAGATTTAGTTTCCCAAGGAAGATTATCACAGATAATGCACAAGAATTTAAATATGAAAATATGGTAGAATTATGTCCAAATTATAACATATAACTAGGGCACTCAACCTCCTATTACCCACAAGGGAATGTTTTAGTTGATTCCTCCAACAAAATCCTCCTTAGGATCATCAAGAAAATGCTATCATAGAATAAGAAAGATTGGGATTCTCATCTGAAATATTTTTTGTGGGAAGATAGGATCAATACAAATAGATAAATTGGCACTTCCCCTTTTTAGCTATTTTAGGGGACAAATGTGGCTTTTCCTATTTATCTTGGACTCCCAGTCATGAAGTTGTTTCAAGATGCATAATATGAGCCAAGTGATATGAAAAGAAGGATAAATCGGTTGATATAAATCTAACAAACAAGATATTTTGTACAATCTAAATCACATGAACACTAGGAAAGTATGAAGAATATTTTTTTTATAAGAGAGCTAAAGCAAAGATTTTTATAACTGGAGATTTAGTTCTAAAATTGGATGCCAGAAGAAAATCCAAAGGTAAACATGGAAATCTTGACATTCTCTAGATTAGACCCTTCCAAATCTTCTCAGTTCAAGATAACAACACTTATGAGCCTTCTCATTTGGATGGTGAAGTATTGGGAGCTCCTGTCAATGGGATACTTCTTAAAACATTTCTGCAGTACTAAATTCTAGGGAGTTTTCCTAGTCTATACATTATTAGTTTAGTTTTCTTTCTAGCTACATGTTTCATTTCCAATTTAGTTATCATCAAGAATTTCAGTTTTAAATGATAGGGTGCTAATGTGTTAATCTATTGAGCATTCCCTCAAATCAAATACTACAGAAGATAATTGTACTACATATTTTGAAATAGACACTATAGCCCAATGGATAAGGCACTAAGTCTACACTTCTTGGTAGATTTCACGGATCATATGTCCTCGCTAGAGCCAATGTTAGTAAACTTTCATTATTTTTCAATAACTATGACAAATAAAACCTCTTCATGTTGCCTCCAAGGATGGTTTTGGTTAAATTTTATGGTTATTAGCCCTTAAATGCGTATGTTTTAACAAGAAGGAGATAATTCTATTGGTTATGGTGTGAAAGTCAAGCCCCGAGGGATTAAGGAGAAATCAATATCTTGAAGCCAAGGCCACCAACTATTTAATATTAGATCCAAGGGATAATATTTCAAAGATAAGTGAGCAGAGTAGGTGCCTAAGTTCACTCAAGTGACTAAGCGATAGAGACCGGGGGTGTGGGGCATAAGTTGTGGCATGATGAATTGAATATTAGATCAATAGTTGAGAAGGAATTTTGCATCATCAACTAGTGAGGGAGTTATTATTCATCTCATGATGTATAGTGGTAAACCTCCATGGATGCATGGCAATTTTTTATTGAGACCACATTGCCAAAAAAATTTAGGGAAACCACCCAAGATTTGATGCGATACCACCATTTGGGAATGGGGGACGGTTGTCTCCTCATATGACATAAGTGTCCCAATTTTACACTTGGAACAAATGTGTTAATACTCGGTGCATATGTTTCACATCACTCCATAGACCTGCCAATGTCTATATGGTATATGTACATCCACGTAGATGTATAAAAATATGACAAGTGGCAGTAGGACCCAAATTTTAAAAGGAAATTTGTAAGCGATGATGACGAGACTTGGATAGGTGACTCGACCCCAATGCCATCTAGATACCTCATGTTTAATTCAATAAAAAGGGGATAAAATCATCTGGTGGGACAAAAGGCAAGACTTATGTGTCATTGTTAAAATATTTTAATGGATAACATAATTGTTGACAAAGAATCCTACTTGGACACATGTACACATACTTGGTATAACAAAAAATAGGTACTTATGTGCATACCAACCCTCGTCTTTCTGTTTGAAGGATTTTTTTCTCCTGCAATTCATTATTATATCAACCTTGTCTAACCCTAGTCGAATTTAGGTTCCCAAGAATCCCAATCGCGTTGATGACCATCTAGTTGACAGAGAAGGGGATGTTTGCGACCCGACTATGTCATTCCTAGATCTTTACCAATTAATTCAAAGGGATCAATTCTATGTTAATGATAGTCACAATTTTCTTCATTTATGGGAATCAAACCTGGCCCGAGCTAGTATGCCCCAAACCTACCATTTCCCCAAACGCAATAATTGGTGCACCATAAATTACTAGGTTCAAAAGAGATTGATTTTTTCCACTAACAATCTAGAGTAATCTTCCATATAAACAATGAATCCATTTCGTAGATGCTTCAATTTCAATACCTATCCACCTATGAAACTTGAGATGATGATTCTTTGGCCCCAAAGTGATACAGCCTGAGTGGGCCTAATGGTTAAGAACATGTGTTTCCTCTTAAGAGGTCATAGGTTCAAATCCAGAGGGGGCTAGGGTATGTATACCTTCGTAGACTTTACCAGTGAAATTGTTGGGCGGAGGGGGGTCCCTTTTCCCACAAACAAGGGGGTCTCATACACCAATTTGGTGTGCTGGCTTGGTCGTGACCTTAAAAATAGATTATTATTATTATTATTATCAAGAATTGTTACAACCTCGGAAAGAGAGTCTATTGAGTAATATCCTAGCCCATAACACACCACTTCCAATTGATCACCACCTAATAAGACACATATTTTTCCTGAGATAACCAGACGTGTCATTAAAATGATATGCCAAATTTTGGGTTATGAGCATGATATAACAATAGATGAGACTATATTAGGTTTGATGATTTCCTTGTGTCCCTCGAATGTTCTAATGTATGCCAAATTGGATTATTTCCAATTCCTGGCAAAAATATTTCACTTAAAATTGTCTAATTTCCATAGTACTAAGACATTCAAATATCATTCTCATTTGGTATATCTAATATTATCTAATAATGTATAACATTTCGAGAATTTGGGAATCCATCTAGTGATTTATTTAAACACTCATAAAGTAGTGATTGACTGGATTGTAGAAGTCAGGATGCAATATAAGAATGAGGGTTTTCTCAATTTTGTCAATAAATTTATGAGTTCATTTTATATCTTGTTACATACTACCCCTCTTCTCGAAATGTTCCCAAAATTAAAGAATATGTTATAACTAAGCAAGGAAACTAGAGTGGGAAGTTGGTTTCTATTTGAGGACCACATAATCATAAGAAAATATGGTTGTGAAGAGGAACCCTATAAGATACTATCCTTATAACTCCCATAATATTTTCATTAGAGTATATAAGGTAGGGACTTCACTCTAACCATCTTCAATTTGCACAATACATACAAACCATTAGTTTTAAGTTACCTCAAGAATTTAGTTCCTTGGTGAAATTCAAGACTTCATTGGAATTTGCAAAAGAAATGCTTCAACATTTGCACTTTGAAAAGGGGGAAAATGGGTTTATGACCCATTCAATGAGATTTCAACAAGAAGGCTTAACTACAAGCATCAACACAATCCATTGTTAGAAAGTATTTCTAGTCTAGATTCATGGGAGGAAACTAGGGATATTTTGGAAATATATTCCCAATTTCCAGCACTCATATCATAGAGAGACTTAGAAAATTCCATCTTAAATCCCCAAAGGAAAGGAATTACAAGTATAAAATAGAACCTTTTTAGACATAGTATCTGAAATGGAAGTGGATGATCCATAGGGAGAACAACTGAGTAATAAGGATACAACTAGTGATGAATCAGAAGCATGGGGGTGGTTGTAACAATTACTAGTGAAGGATAGATTATAGCATGTCAGGTGATAGAGGAAGTTGGTTCAACATCAAGAGATTTTGTTCTTAAATTGGAATATATCACTTATGCATTGTTGAGATCAATAGAATCATCACAAAACTCCACTTCTACAGGGCTACTTGACAAATAATTTTCTCTATTTTCTAAATACATGGATATCAAAAGGAAAATTGAGGACATTAAACGGGAGGTGTGTCCCCAAGCTTGGGATGAAAACAAGGCTCAAACAAAAATACTTTTTGATGTATATTATCAACAAGGAACATTAAAATTTTCCATAATTGAGCCAAAAGGTCCTACAATTCATTCCCCTTTTATTACAAAGCTACACAAATGAATATGAAGCTTGGTGATATCCACCCAATGGACATGTTTGAATTACACAAGCAAATCAGTGATATGCTTCGTAAAGGAGTCCTTCAATTTGTTGCTAGTGTACATAAAATGTAAAATATGGTGATGAATATTGGCAAGCATCTCAAGCAAGAGAAGTTGGATACCAAATCAAAGAAAATTCAAGTCACTGAATTGGAAAAGAAGATTGTTGCTTTGAGTGCAGATCCTAAGAATCCTATTGTTGTATAGGATTTGATCAAACTAAAATATAATGAAATAAAACTACTGAAGAAGAGGTTGAATGTACTATATATACAACAAGTGCAAACACAAGAGATGTGAGCCAACTTTGAAGAGAAAGAGAAACTATACTATAAATTGGTAGAAATCAATAAGACTATAGAATGCATACAAGTTATGAATTAATCCTTGAAAGCTTAAGAGTCTCACTTGTTGTAGGCATCTAAGTCAAGTGTTTCTCATGTTTCTTCACTAGATCTAGATGAAGGTATGTCCAAATTCATCAAATATTTGAGTGTGAATGGGATCGAACTGGATACATTGACCAATAATCTTAGACATAATGATGCTAATATAACAGAGATAAAAGAACAAGTAAAGAGAAGGACGTACTCTTGGCACAAATCAATGCTTCCAAAGGGTAAGCATAAAAGGAATTGTCTCGTATAAAGGTAAAGAAGACAGGTAGATCAACTATGAAAGGAGCCAAATGCATTGTTTGGGATAATATAGCCACTACCATATTCAAGAACTGGTCCTATTTTTCTCTAGTACATGATGAAATTTAGCTATTCATTGTTTCTTTTGTTGATATTAATAAAATATCTAGTTAGCTAGAGAATAATCTAGAGATGGCCAGTGACATATTAAAGTTCTTAAATGGTAGAAAAAATCAAGAGTTAAAGGACTTGAATGTTACTAATAGGACAAGCATTGTCATGGATGCTAAAAGAGTCATCATAAAGAAAAGGCTATTATAGAATGTTGAGAAAAAATCCCATCATCTTGTGGGGGAAATTGTTTATTTTAAGAAGATTTGTAATGATGTTATAAAGCACGGGCTGCCATATTTTTGGGATGGAAATGGAGACTTAAGTGCATAAAATAATTATCATAAGTTGTTGGATGCAAGGAGGAACATTGATGAGAATTTTGAAAATCTAGAAGGTAATATAAAGGGACATGATGTAATAGAGTTCTTGAAAAAATATTTTTAACTGTTGGATAATATAAATATTATATTTAAAAATATACCTCAACCATCATATGAGAAATATACTAATCTAGATGAGGCAGTGAGGAAGCTGAATGATTATAAGTATCCAATGGGAAATTTTTTGAATCATATGTGTCAGTTCACCAAAATGCATCTACCAAGACAAGAGAACAAAGAAGCTCTTGATCAACCCAATAGGGATAAAATGGGTGTACAATTTTTCTATGTAAATAAAATTGTTACTAGGTAAAAACATTTCAAGAAACAATAGGTGGTTTCAAGAACAAAGAAAAAAAGTAAATTCAATAAATGGTTTCTGGACAAGGGAATAACTATAAAAGAGAAGCAAGGAAGATCTAGAAAAATGCCATCATTTTTTGGGATAATAGTGTAACTTGTTCTCATAGTTTGCTAGACCGACATCACTTAGAAGTAAGAAGGAATATTATGATAAGAGGGATGAGGACTTGTAGAGACTCATTGACCATGATTGTATCATTCTGTAACATTATAAAGTCTAATATGTATGGGAAAATGTGTCTAGGGTTTGAAGGTCCTATGATCATCATGCCAAGAGGGAATGTGAGGGTTTTGAGAGATTAAAGAAAAATATGATGAGAATTTCCACCAAAACATAGCTTTAAAACCTTATCTAAATTTTATATCTGAGGTTCCTCAGCATAATTCCAATTATAGTATAGAACATATCAAGGGATAACATAGTGAAAATTGAATGAATATCATGACCTAAAGTAGGGGACCAAGACAATGTTAGAGTATGAGACTTGGTTTATGGATTTGTTGAGGTATGCTCTGCATTTGAACACAAAGAATTTGAAGGCAAACAAATTCATTTATGGGTTGAATCCCCACATGGGAAAGTAGTGAAAAGAGATGTCATTGTTGAAGAAGAGTTTCTTTGAAAGGTTGAATATAAATATGTTAGGAATCCTTTCAAACCTTTTTTTCTTTGTTTTCATAATAAACCCTCTCATGATAGATTTCATGGAATCCATTCTAATCCTTTATTTTCGAAGCACCATGAAGCCCCTGGGGGTAATTATTTAAGAGTGCAAAGAAACTCAACACCTAAGGAAAATTATTTGCAAGGTGGTGTTCATTCCCAAGGATCACTTCAGAGCACATCACAAACCCCTGCTAGAACTCCCCTGGGTGGTTGTTGGAGTTGTGGCAAACCACATTTTGAGTAGGACTATTCTAATAATCGGTGAGAGGAACCTTCTAGTAAGTGTCATACTATTTTTGGAGATATGGGTAGAGCTCATAAAATCCATGCAGTGATTCATGATAGATAAGTTGAAAACCAGTCTTCAGTGCTTGAGATAGTAGGGAAATTGAATGATATTAATATTTCTATTTGAATTGACCTTGGTGCCACTGAATATTTTATTTCACCTAATTCTTTAGTAATATGTGGTCTAGTAGAAACGAAGCAAGGATATTTGGATTAGGTTGAAATGTCTTAAGGACATACTCAGAATGCAGGTACTTTGGCATGAGGATGTACTTTGAACACCTACACATATATTTATGTAATTTATATTGGATATTATAATCTAATGATAGGAATGGACCAACTGTTGAAATATCGGTTGTCATTCATGTCAACCCTTGAATTAGTTAGGAATCCCCGAAGGTATGGTTATGGAACCCACATTTGATTGAGGAAAAATGACATGAAGGAAAGTGTATATGCATGTAACTCATTCATGGATGGACAATACATATCATGCCATTTTCAATGATATGTGGTATGCCATGTGGTTCCTCATGGTTGAGGAGTTATGGCCTTGTAAAGTTGGAGGACCCCATATAATGATCTAGACACCACTAGAAGGTCAACAAGTCAACAAGTAGTTATAGGTCATTCATTAAGGGTAAAGTAGTTGCAACAATAATTTAATTAAGGGTAAAGTGGTTGCAATAAGAGAGTGTGGGTTAGCCATAAAAAAGGAAATTGGGTAAAAATGTTACAATCTAGCCCCTAAAGGAAGTCACTTGAAAAGTATAAATAAGACTTCAAGAGACTCCTATTAACTTCAATTTTGCACATTGAATATCTATGTTGCAAAGTGTTATGGGAAGGTACTATTGACAAATCTAAATCGTTGAGTCTGAGGTGGTGAATTTTAGTGAAGAGAGAAGTTGCAAGAGTCGAAGGGACGAAGTTGAGTTTATTGTTTCAGGGTTTTCCTAGAGTTATCCATGATTTGCAGTGAAGGAAGAGCACAGACATATGTGAGTTGCAGTGAAGGAAGAGCACGAACATCCGCAAGGCTCAGTGAAGGAAAACGTGGACACACAGATAAGAACACAAATCCGTGGGTTGTAGAGATAGCAGGGCGTGGACTTCTGCGAGCCACAATGGGACAAATCACAAATATCTGCGAGTCTACAAAGCATAGGGCACAAATATGTTGAGGAAATTGAAGGTCAAAATATCAAATCCATCAAGTCAACTACAAGTTGAGAGGTATGGTTTACTCTATATGTTAGTGTCTATATTCTCCAGTAGTCTAGCACAAAAATGTATTAGCAGTTCATGAGTATTTTATTTGGGAGAATTTCTTATGGATCTTGGTATGAGGGTTTGAGACACAAGGGTTTGAGTGGATTTGATGAAGTACAACAGTAGTGATAGGTTATGGCAGTGACAGTGACATATACGTAACAGGTTGATGTATTCAGTGGTAGTGACAAGTTGTCTACATTTATATTTTTTGGGTGGTTGGATGGGGCAAGGAAAGGGGGTTTTATCCTCCTTCTAGTTGGTGTCAAAGAATTAGGGAGTTTGAGCTTCCTTCATGTTGGAGCCTGAAAACTAGGGGGTTGGAGCCTCCTTCCAGTTGTATTTGGAAAATAAGGAAGTTGGTGCTTCCTATGAATGTATTTCTTCTGACATATAAGAAAAGAATTATGTGGTTTTGTTGGCCCTTGGTTATGGAAGGAAGCGAAGAACGAGGAAGAAAAGGTAAAAAGAGAGCTTCGCGGGAGACACAGTGACTATCACTAGGTCAAAGTGAGCAAAAGAACATAAAAGATGGAGCGAAGTGCAGAAAAACAAGTCATTGGATGAGGAGATCGGGGGTGACATATCATCAAGGAAGATGGATCGAGGACAACTCAGGAAGTGAAAAAATCCAACATTGGATGCTTTGGAGCACCACGAGCTGAAGAAGGAAAGACAGGCCGACGAAGCCCAAAAAAGTGGGTCAAGTTGACCTAGGCTTTTAGATACCCAGGGTTTTGGTAATTAGGGTTTTGACACCTAGGTTTCGGCCTAAGGCTGTTGGTAAGGGACTATAATGTATAAATAGAGGTCGAAAGGACCTAGGTCGAGTCGGTACTATAGTTGAGCCTTGTTACTGATTACTGGTCATTAGGAGAATATTGTATTAAGGGTGAGAGAAGTGTTTAGAGAGAGAGCCTTCTGGTATTGTAAGGTCTTCAGCTGGGTGCAAAGATCAAGTCCTGCAGCTGGGTGTGCAGGAAGGGGAAGATGAAGAGAGAAAGAGAGAAGGAGAGAGAGGATCTACGGGCCAAGAGCATAGATCAAAACTGTAAGATTTATCTTAATATATCATAAGCACAGTTTTGTGGACGTAGCCCTAGATAGAGAGTGAACCACGTACATTTGTTGTTGTGTGTGTGATTGATGCTTTGAGCTCTGTCATTGTTATATTTTTATCTGCATTATTGTATTAGATCAGATCTATAGCTACGAAGGATAGATCTAGCTAGTTGAATGATAGATGTAGGTTGTGTTGTTGCTGTAATAAGAACCACTTGATATTCCCCTGGTTGTAGACATCTCTATCCTGCAACCCCCTCATAGCTGCTTTGGGTGAGATTGCATCTGCTTCACAGGTGTTGCCAAAAGGGCTAGTAGCTAGGGCTTGTTGGTGTGCTCTTGGAGCTGAACCCTGGGTCTACCCCTATGCAAACAAATGGTTCCATTGCCGGGACAGGAATATTTTTAAGGGAATGTCAAGGTGGTTCCCATAGAAGACAGGGATACAGAAGTGGATAGAGGATCAAGAGAAGGACTTCGCTGAAGCCCAGAACAAGAACCCTAAACTCACTACTGAATATTGGCTACAAAGATACATCTTCACCAACATTCACGAGATCTTCTTTGGAGGAATCCATCAGGAGATACATGAGTGGTTGGCTAGGTTAGCTGACACACAGTTTGAAATCAGATCTAGATCTCCTATGGTTTGGACACTAGCATTGATCCAGAAGGTCAAGAGAGTTGACAAATCTATATCCAGGGTAGTAGATCACTAGTTTAATAGTACCATTGGAGGGTATATCACTGAGTTTACTGTTGACAGAAAAGAATCATGTAGCCAAGCCGAGAGATACTTTTTCAAAGGACCCAGAGGAAAATTTTTGCACTTCTTGAAGCTAAGAATCAAGATGCTCTTGCATGAAAACTACATCTTGAAGATACAGTAGACTGGTCGGACCTGAAAAGGCTAATGTTCAAGATCTCAGACAGTGACAACAACACAGAAGTAGGACATACGCACAGTTGGAAAGTATTCCGAGGAGTTCACCTTGAGAACTTGTTTAAGCAAAATTCCGGAGAAGAGAGTTTATATAGTGGAGAAGAGGTAGATCTAACCGACGAAGAGCATCCATAGCCCACCAGAATAGAAGAAGGGAAAGTTGAAGAACTGCGCCAAAGCGAGACAGAAACCTTAGGAACTACGCGGACTACTGAAGTAAGTAACGTTAATCCTCCTGTTGTCCCAACAATACTTAGCAATCAGAATAGCTATAATTACCAGAGTCTTCAGAGTACTATTACTAGTAGCTCAACATCTACTCAAACAAGAACCCTAGTCAGCTCTATGGCAGATGAAATGAGACTCCCTATCTTTAGAGGAGATGGATCTAAAGATCTAGATCAACATTGGTTTTTGTGTGAAGCTGTATGGAATATTAAAAGTATCACCAATGAAGCCATCAAGAGAACCCAGCTCAGCACTACGCTAAGGGACCGCGCACTGAGCTAGTACATGAAACTTGTCCAAGGATTGGCATGGCCTAATCCTCTGAATAAGATCAAGAACAAGCTGATTGTAGAGTTTAAGAAACCTAAGTCAAAGTCACAATGTATTACAGAACTAAAAGAGATTAAAGAAAAGGTAGCAGAACCTGTTTGGGAGTTCGACCAAAGATTCAATACCCTGGCAGGCCAATTAACTTTTCAAATCCCCAATGAACAGAACAAAGAATGGTTCATCCCTGCGTTGTAACCACATATAAGAGTTCCTCTGATGCAACAAAAGATTGCATCTCAGGCAGAAGATTTGGAGATCGCCATGAAGCTTGAATCAAAACCGATGGGAGAATCTAGCTCAGGCATTAGCCAGATCATGAGCCAGCTAACTAGTTTGTCTTTACAGGTCGAGGATATGAAGAAAGATAAGGGAAAATACAAAAGGGAAGATATCTAGTGTGTAAGATGCAGATCTAGAGGCCATGATAAGGAACATTGTCCCGTATTTCATGAGTACTTGGCATCAGGGGCACCGAGCCCCTTAAAGCAAGTTAACCTACCCTGGTGCGATGTATGCAAAAATAGGCATCGCCTAGGTGAGTGCTACTACATGCAGAAGTATGTTCAGACACCCACAAACTTGTATTGTACATTATGTAAATCAGTGGGGCATGATGATTGAGATTGTAGAAATTATGATCTCATGCATGAAAGGTCGAGAGACATATACAAGATTCAAGGCAAAGTAGAACAAGAAGGAAACACTCCATAGTACAACTCTCCGGGGAGAGGAAATTTCACTCCTCGTGGTGGCTATAGAGGACGAGAACGAAGAGGAGGTATGGGCCGAGGCCAAGGACAAATAATCTGTTACAACTGCGTGCAACCAAAAAATTTAGCAAGGGATTGTCAGAATCCTTCCACAGCCTATAGTTACTATAACTCCTTCGAGCATGTCATAGAGGAATGCCCTGTGTTGCTGGCTAAAATTCAGGAAAGACGAGGACCTCAGTAGAACCCACAAGTACAACTGATATATGCTGAACCTCGTGGAGCAGATCCTAGAGTTGTTGTTATCACTCGAGGAGGCGCTGCTACAGAAGAAGATAGAGCATCCCAAGGAAAGACTGAAAACAACCATGGAGTCAGGAAATCTACATAAAAGACCCCAATGTTCGATGCTAATAAAGAAAGACAGATATTCGAGGAGGCAAGAAAAGAGTTCAAAGGAGATCAAGGATCTTCGTCAAAGAGACAACCAGAAATTAAAGAATATGGCATGCCTCAGGCGTTTGATCCATCTGCATCGCCAACAGAAGGGAAAGAGGTAAGCAAACTCATGGAATTTTTGTACACTTGTGTTAAGTTGATTCAAGATAAAGGCATTGTACAAGAATTACAAGGTTTAATCAAGCAATATGAGCTAGGAAAGATAGACCCCTTACTAAATAGGACAGTGCACCAAATTGGAAAAAGGAGAAGGACAAATAAAGAATTACACTTGAATGCTCAGATAGGAGAGTATGATATAGACTATGTGGTCCTCGACTTAGGGTCAGAGGTCAATGTCATGACGAAGAAGAATTGGGGATTGATGGGAGAACCTAAGCTGATATATTCCCCTATCAAGCTTCGCATGGCTAATCAACAAGTTGTCAGCCCATTTGGACGATTAGAGCATGTCCCAGTGGACATTGATGGAGTAAGAACCTTTGTAGATTTTGAGGTAATTGAAATTGTTGATGATAGCTGCCCTTACCCTTCATTATTAAGAATTGATTGGGCCTTCGACAATTCCACTATTGTTGATCTAAATAAAAGATGCATGACATTTAAGAAAGTTGTCCTTAGGGTCATTGCACCGTTAGATCCAGATGAGGGTCCACGATATACAGAACCTATCAGAGAAGAGGACCACGCATTTGAACTGGAAAACATCTACAAATTAACAGCCAGACAACAAGATTATATCAACCCTATAGCTGACGGGAATCTGAGTTGTCGAAGTGACAACACATGTTCATCCAACTCAGAAGAAGCACTGGAGAACTAGCAGAACCATATGTACGAAGTATCTACAAGAATATGTGCTAGGATAACTAGGGAAGTTCGTTGTATCGACACAACAGTGAGTAATCTACCCACATTTTATGGGATAAACCCCTTAGAGAACTTTTTATCAGAATTTGAGACAAGTGTACCAACACAACAGAGGATTTTGGAAATGGATGAGGCCATGAAAGCCAGACTAGCAAGATGGTGGGGGACAACTTAGTGCAAATGTATAGCTAAAGGCTTAGTGCTAGTAGCTGGACCTGTGTTTTCAGATGTGTATCGCAAGTGCTCTATGCATGATTGTAAGGATATTGGAATGCTAAGTGAAAGTTGTTGTGGTTTTGTGCTGAGCATAAGGAAGAAGGATCTAGCAAGCTACGCAGATCTTCTGTCCTGTGCGAAGTAAGGGTCATTGAAGCTCCATGTTGTAACTTCTTGACCGAGATAATATAAAGAAGAAGACTTTGTGGATGTATCCCCAGGGTGGGGGGTGAACCATGGTAACTCTGTGTAATGTGCTATGTGCGTTGACCTAAGTGTTGTTTCCTTTTGGCTAAGTGGTTGTTGTGATTAAGTAGATCTAGTTATGTTATGTGCTTATGATAAAAGAATGAATTTTAGATCTATCTGGAGGATACACTACTGGATGCACAGTTTCTCTCCATTAGAAATATTGATGACCACTTCGCATACATAGTCCAATTCCTATCAACAGGAATGGCTCCAGGCGAGTACACAATTCCTCAGAAGAAACAACTAGTGGTGTGCGCTGAAGATTTTTCATTGATAGCTGGTCAAATATATAAAATGGGACCTAACGAGATACTAAGAAGATGTGTGATGGAGCCAGAGTGCCCTATGATCCTTGAAGAAGATCATGAAGGAATTGCAGGAGGACATTACGTAGGGAAAGCAAATGTGCAAAAGGTTATGTGATCTGGCCTTTGGAGGCCTATGTTACATAGAGATGCTAAATAATATACCAGAGCATGCGATATATGCCAGCAAGCTGGAAAACCATCCCGAAGAGATGAGATTCCATTAGCACCACAAATGACCCTGTAGGCATTTGAAAAATGGGCCATTGACTTCATGGGACCTATAAAACCACTAGGAAAGCGCACAAGAGCAAGGTATATTATCACTGCGACAGAATACCTGACTAGATGGGCCGAAGCAAGAGTAGTCAAGGACTGTAGTGCAGCTACAACTGCGTGTTTTATATTTGATGACATAATAACTAGGTTTAGATGACTTGAGGTCCTTATGAGTGATAAAGGTACACATTTCATCAATAAGACAGTTGAATCCCTGACTAAAGAGTTTGCATTCCACCATCAGAAGAGTACACCTTACCATCTGTTGGCAAATGCTTAACAGATAGTGTATGCTTGTCATTGATGGCAAGTACAACAGTGAAGATGGCAGGATCAGAGTGTGCATCAATAGGCAAATAGGAACAACGTAGGCTCAGGAGGAATTAGCGCAGAGTCAAAATTCTTCCAAGTAAGAAGGATGTGTAAGTTTGGAGGAGAAGCATCGCTGATCGTTGGATCCATTCAAAATTCCCGACAGTATGAGGGCCGTCAGATATGAATAAAGACAAGAAGTGCATGCACTAAAGAGGAGGATAGATCTCAGGCGTTAGATCTGAGCACAGGATCTGACCACCGTTGGATCGAGGAAAACCTGCACTGTGTTTAAAGAGCAAGGAGAAAAGGGGCTCACAAAATCCCGAAAGCAGGAGGACCATCCATCTCAAGGGGTTATGTGGATCATTGATCCAACTCCACTTTGGAGTTTCACAACTCGTGACATGGAAAGGCCAAAAATATAACTATCAAAATCGTGATTTAATCGCAACCGTCAGACCAAAGTTTTGTTCTGGACCATTGATCCAGCTTCATCTAGGAATTTTGCAACTCGCGACATGGAGAGGCAAGAAACATAACTATCAAAATCGCGATATGCGAAATCGTGATTTAATCGCAACCGTCAGATCAAGGTGTGATCTGAACCGTTGATCCAGCTTCATCTCGGAGCTTCGCCTATCGCGACTTGGAAAGGAAAGAAACATAACCACCAAACTCACGAGATGTGAGATCACGATAAGATCTAGACCGTCAGATCTATGGAGATTTCAACCGTCAATCAGAATCATTGAAGTTTATAAACTTATGAAATATAAAGCGCCTTTTTGGCAGAACTTATGGTCACCACCGATGGTCATGAAAAGGGGATTCAGTTTAGATAAGCTCCATTTCGGGGTTTCGGGGATCACGATTTGGAAAGTCAAGATGCCTCATCTCCAGACTCACGAAATGCAAATTCGTGAAAAGAAATTTTTGCATAAGAACTTGGTCATGGCCATGGTCATATAAAGGAAGGAGCTAGTGCAGAAAAGCTCCATTTCGGAGTTTCGAAACTTGTGACATAGAGACTCAAGATGTCTCATCGCAGAATCTCTGAAATGCGAAAGTACAAAACGGGTAAATAACACAAGAACCCATTAGAGTTAATCCAACGATGTAGATGAATTTAAACAATATCGGAGGGCTATTAAGGCACGACGTAGTGAGACTACCA
>JASDQU010372158.1:140864-154703 GCA_032191745.1 Picea mariana | reverse complement strand
TTGAGACATAAAGCACCATAAACTCATGCACACAAAAATTATGCTTTTATTGCTTCATTGCATTTTAATCCTCTCATAATCAATCAATGAATGCTTCGATTCATGTTTCATCCATGAATTTAGATAAGTATGAAATCTCCCTTGTTGCATAATAATTTGAAAAATATTTTGTCCTAGTGTGTGCAATGGCTTTATTTGGCTTTGTTGGGTTTTTCTCATAGTTTGTGAAAGAAACTAGTTTTAATGACTTGAAAAAAAACAGTTTTTCCTCCTCACAAAATCAACTTACCTCTTTTACCTTTGGTCTCATAAAACAACACTATGTGGAACATAATTCATATTTGCAAGAAGAAAAAAGTACATTGAAATCATCCTTCAAGCAAATACATGTGGCTAAAAATTACCATGGATGAGAGAGAAATCTTTGATTCAAAAACAAGAGTTGAGCATGCTAAAATTTGACTTTTTAAGCAAGTACATGAGGGCTAAAAATGTGTTTTGCAAGTGAAATTGTGACGACAATCTTGTTTTTTTTCATGAGGGATGAAAATGCAAATTCCAAGATTGAGCATGAGAACTGGAAATCCATGTCAAGCAGGAAGGCCTAAAAAGAGAGATGAAAATTTAATTTACAAGCAAGCCCAAAAGAGAGTTAAATATGCAAATTTAAACTTTATTTGTCATCACTCTTTGAACGAGTGATGAAATTGTCTTTTTATCCTTGCAAAGAGAAAGTGGAAAATTCAGATTTCAAGCAAGAACAAAAAATCACTTTTGCCTTAAAATCCTCAAGCATGAAAATGGAGCAATGCATAGAATGCAAATATCCAAGTGCAATATTAATTTAAATTTCATTGTGTAACCCCTCCTTAAATTTGAATTCAGTCCATAAAGTTATGTGCAATGGTTTTCTTTGGCTTGGTTTGATCATGCTTGTTGTGAATATGCAAAATATTGCTTTTAATTATCAAGCTTGTAATCTTACATTAAAAGTTACCATTTAGCATGTTATGTGATTGATCTTGCCAATATTTTTTGCTTAGAAGCATTTACATTAAATCACAAAAGTAGAATGCATTAGTGTTGTAACCCCACAAGCTCGAACGAGCTTCTCCAAATTAGGTATAATAGGCCATGGAGCAGGGAATCACATTTCAATTGGTCATATTTAGTGGTCTTTCAAACAAGGTTCAAATTGAACTCAACTTTCCAATGAGCTCTTTTTTAAGATGCATAAGATTATGATCAAGAGTTAGACAACTTCAAATATGGAGATTTTTATTATTATAAACATGTATGCATTGATCTATACATGCATGAATTCAATAAGAAATTCAAACCTTCATGTAAGCAATATGCAAAACACATTTTTATTTCAAAAAGAATTAACACTAAAAAGTCAAAATATGCATGAGAAAGTGATTTCAAAACTCAAGAGAGAGCTAAGAATGCAACTTTAAGATTCAAAAGGTAGGCTGGAAATGCATGTTTCATGAGAGTGGATGAATATGCATGTTTTAATTTATAAAATAAATATATTTTTGTTTTAACATGAAGGCTGAAAATGCTATCTCAATGAAAGCTGGAAATGCAAATTTCTAATACTAGAAGAAGAAGACATTACTTTAATTTCTAGGCATGCCCAAAAGTGGGCTGAAAATGCAATTTTAGCAAGTTAAAATCATCTTCTTCAAACTCAACATAGAAAATTGAGAGTTGTAAACTCAAACAAGCCAAGGGACAGTTGAAAGATGCAGTCTCAAACTTGCAAAAGTGGGTTAAAATTTGCATTTCCAGCTATCAATGAAGAGCTGGAAATTACATGTCAAAGCTTATAAAGGTTTGCATTTTATATATGATTGACATAGCTAAAAAATGCACTCCCAGGCAAGCAAGGAGAACTGGAAATTGAATGTCTAAATACGACGAAGATTAGTGGAAATGCATGTGCAATTCCAACCTTGTTCCTCTTTAAATTTAAAAACTAATATGGAAAATTTCATCTACAAGTTAACATAAGAATTGAAGCTTGTTTTCCTCGCTTCTTGGCTCTCATAGTCTTAAAAATATGCAAATTTTAGCAAAGAGTGAAGGGTGTAAACATGGAAACAAAGCATGTTAATAAAATTTGTTGGCCACTGACCCTCACACATCTGTTGTGATTCAGCACACAGAGGATATAGCACCAAATCCTCAAGCTGAAAATCAATTTCTCTTAGTCACTTATGCTATTAGTGTTTCAACACTCTCTTGATGTTTTTCTTACTAGAGAAGATAAATGCCCTATTATGTAGCAAACAGATATTGGCTTGGTTAATACTTTTTGATGGTTTGTTATCAGTTCTGAATTGGCAACATGCCCTGTTATGCAACATCTTTTTTATTTTTCCAATGAGACTATTTCGAGATGTTATCAGCTACTTTTAGGCCAAATACATTTTTGTTTGACTTGGACTGTTTTAAACATCAACTATGAAGTTTGGCATACATAGATTTATTCCTTTTCTACTATATCAATACAAAAGAGAAAGAAGAAAAATAGTTGGCAAACTCACAAAAACAAACATTAATAAAAAACCTAAAACAAGTTTATATTCTTATCAAGGTAGAGTCCTATGATAACTTCTCGGAAGTGCACTTCTAGGAGGGAACTTGGTTTTGGTATTTTCATATCACAAATAATTTGTAAGATGTAAATTCTTTATTTCATTTATGGGTTGATAAAACATGAAATATATATTATGATTTAAAAGTATTTACATAAATGCTATAAAATTGCTTCATTGAACAATATTTCAAACTCAGTAAACACTACTATATTCAACTAAATTGCAATCTTAGTAAACTATTAATGACCACTTGTGCAATTGAAAGATGTGTTAGATTCACATTTGTGTAAAAATCAGATCAATATTTAATAAAAATGATAATTGTGACTAATTGAAGGATGTGTTAAATTTGATTTGCAAACAAAGGAAACTGTAGGGTAAATATATCAAAATCCATTTCAAAACATATTGTAAACCATTCAGTTACAACTCTGTCACATAGATAAGGATGTACAGAGAGTAAGTATTCAAACTAAGGAGTATTATCACCCACTCTAATAAGCTTAGTCATCATCTTGATGTTTGTTCTGTGAATGCTACAGAAATTGAGGCAATGGTTTAGGGTTCTTATCAGCTTATAAGTGGGTGGGGTGGTCATTTCCAAAAAGAATTATAAAAATATAAAATGGAGAAGAAAAAAGAAGAGGAAATCAAAATGGCCACCTATTAAACTAATCTCATTAACCTTTTGTTCATCTTTGGCAAGTAATCACCTTGTTGTCAATGTGGCAATTGTGCAACAAGGAAATCATCCATGAGATAAAGCCAATTCCCTAGTGTGATAAATATTAATAAAAAACAAAACTAACTTTCTCTAATCCATAATTAGTGAAAAAAAAACCTAATTAAAATCCTAAAAACTGATCATAACCAACATTCATCGAAATAAAAAAACAACCAACTTGATCAACAATTATCAAAAAATACAAAAATCTATACATACATTGATCAAAATCTCAAAAGAACTCAAATTGATCAACATTAATCAAAACCCAAAAAACCCATATCAAACTAAATCCATGAGCACCCATCATCATCAACTTTGATCCAAGTCCAAAAACACCCATTTTAATTAAAATCAGTGCAAGAGGGATTAAAAAACCACCATATCCACTAAATATCAACATCAATATTTTTTCAAGCTAAAAACAAAGAAGCATTAACATACATTGATCAAAACAATGCAAATGCCATTACTATGATTTCTGGGTTGACAATAATGACTATCCTTTTATATAAATATAAATAACTAGGAATGATTGTTCGTGCATGTAAATAACTGGAATTTTATTGTTTCTCTCTTCTCTGACCATCTTAATGACTAGATGTTCAATGCATGAGTATATTGAAGGGGAGTTACTTAATATAGTCGAATCAAAGGATTCTATTTCAACATCAACCGAAATTAGCAGACCCCCATTAATCAAAATCATAAACACCCATCATCATTAAATTAGGACGAAATACCTTTGAACTAGTGCCATTACCATGAAATAAGGGAGAGATATCTCCGAAGCATTTCCATCACTGAAAATTAAGGGCGAAACACCTCTGAAGCATTTCCACTATCAAAAAATAAGGGCGAATAGAAAGATCTAGTTCGAATTTTACAAGGCGAATATGAATTTCTTTCTCACTTCACAAATTCCCGTGGGCTAAGGGTTTCATATATATTTTTTTGAAAATAAAATTGGGGCTATGTATAGTCAAACCCTTGAAAACCCTCTATGTAAATAATTCGCCCAATTAAAATTTAAAACTCTCTAATTTCTCCCATGAGCGAAATTTCGCCCCTAAAATTTTCTATGCTATTGAAGGCCATGAGTGTGGTGGAAGAGGAGACCACTAGTAGAAAACCAAAGTAGAAATTAGTGAGGAACTCATCGAGATAAGAGCGAGGATGGAGGAGCTTGCATTTCAAATGCAACAGAGTGAAAAAGCACGATGGGTGTATGAATGGCTCATGAAAAAGAAGGTGAAGTGGCCAATCAAGGAGTTGTTGGCCATAAGACAACAAAGGATATTGAAAATGTGGCTGAGGTATGCTAAAAGCCTCAGTGACATAGAGTTGGTTTGCATTTGTGAGCCAGAAGATGGATAAACCCTTGGTGATGAGGGAGAGAGATCAGTTTCAGGTCTCATAAACTGCCAGGAGGGAAATGGTATAAGATTAGTTGAAGATCTCATAAACTTCCAAGTGGGCAGAAGTGAACTTTCGAGTTGCTAGGTGGGAAATGGGAAGAGATCAACAGAAGGTCTCGCATACTGCCAAGGGAGCAATGCTGAAAGTTCAGATTGCCAGGTGGGCAATGAGATGGGATCACTGGATCTCATAGACTGCAAGGTGGGCAACACAAAACTCACAAATTGCCAGGTGGGCAAGGGGAAATAGATGAGATTGTCTAAAGTATCATGAACTCAGAGGAGAGTTCAGATTAGCAAGGAGTGTTGGTAGGTGAGGATCAGAAGAGCATTTTGATGATTGGGGGAATTCGGGTATTCCTACCAAATAGCCCAGTTGAGGCCAGAGAATGCGTTGCAGATGCAACAATAGCAGGAAGACATCTAACAGAGACTGTCAAAGAAGAGGAAGAAATGGAGCAGACACTGATGTTTGCCCCTGCAGGAGAAGATGAGAATTCAACATAATGGCTCAAAATTTTTAACTAGGAAGCTGAACAGGAGATGACTGCAGCACTGAAGCCTGCAACAGAAGAAGAAGTAGACAGCATGAATTTTACTGATCTGTATCAAGAATTGGAAGCCCTGGAGAGAAGGGTGATGGTGCAAAGCTTACACATCCAATAGGATAAGTTGGAAGAAGGTAGTGGGGCATACCAGCCCCAGGAGAAGCTGGAAGAAGATGGAAGTATGCCAGTAGGAGAAATGGCAGTAGAAGAACTGCCACAAGTACAAGCTTAGCAACAGTTCAATGAGGAGACTACAGAGATGGATTATGTAGCAGAGTGGCCACTTAGTGCCACAAGGGGAAATAAAGACAACATGGGAGATCAAGCAGATCTACCCACTAAGGAGACAAAAGTGCAGCAGAGAAGACTGCATACAAAGAGCCAGCCACTGGAGCAGCTAGAAGAGATAATTGAGGAGATCGGAAGGTTGATGATCAGATCAGCAAAAGCGGTCAGCAAAGGGAAGCTGAGTAGAAGGGAGCCTACAAGAGCAGCAAGGAAGAAGAAGTACAACAACAACATCATAGCTGGAGAGGAGCAGATGGACAACTCCAAGGGAAAGTTTGGGATCCAGGTGGATTTCAACACTGGAGAAGAGGAGCTCATGATCAGGAGATCATGATTTTTCCAGTTGAGGAGTATGATGCAGGAACATCAATCCACGTCAACAGTGTGCCAACCAGCCAGCACATCCGGCACACATTAATGGAGAAAGGGAGAGGCGCAGCTCTCTCAATTTTGAAATTTGAAATTTCAATAAATGTTGTAAGGCTTCTAATGCCAGACCACACAGTTGTTCAAGAAGTGGTTGAGGCTACCTTAAATGGTCACCTGCAGCTAAGTCCATATCTGACAGGTCTGCGACAGCCATTTATGAATGTAGTCATAGGAGCCGCTCTGTGATAGCGATAGCTCAGAGACGATGAGGTTGAGGATAAGCTCGAGAGAGCCTTCATTTTTGTAATAGAGAAAAATAGAAGAGAAGAGAGTAAGGAAAGGAGACCAAAGAAGAAAGGTCTCGAGGGAGAGAGCTGAGACTTGTTATAGTACAACATTTGCAAACATTTGTATAGACATTTGGAGATTAATACAAAGAGAATTTTTTCCTGCCCCTGAATTGTTTGTATGTGTTTGCATGTTCTTATGCATTTCATGTTTTAATGCATAACTGGTGAAGCATTGCATAAGTTTCAATTTCTTCTCGTTTGTTAGTTTTCGAGAGCAAGGAGTGCACATAGTCCACAAGGTGTGCATTGACAGAGATGAGGTAACCTCAGGAAAGATCAAGAGGGATAGTGTTGAACCTTCATCAGCAGAGGTGTAAGGAGTGCACAGGAAGGAACTCAGTTCCGAGTTCAATAAGGAGACAGAGTCACTAAAGATTCTGTAGAGCTCTGCCAGGAGGGCATTGAGCGAGTGCAAGGAGTGCATCGAGAAGAACTCTCTTTCGAGTTTTGAGATAACGGAAGTGTCGCGGGAAAGACACTCACAGGGTTACTGAACATTATGTTGGCTCAACAAGGCATGCTTGAGCAGGAACTGTGCAAAGAAAGGAACAGAGAAGAAACATAACTACTGAAGGTTCTATAAAGCTCTACTAGGAGGGTATTGACCACGTGCAATTTTTCACATGAGGGACTCTATTATGAGTCCAGAGAGAATAAGTGTCGAGGAGAGACACTGGCAGAGTTGTTGAACACTCTAAAAGCTATGCAAGGTGTGCATCGAGCCGAAGAACACCGGGAGGGCGTGAAGAATTTCTTTACAAGAAATACTTCATATCTGAGTTTAGCGAAGTACTCAGTAGCACAAGGAGTGTGCGAGGATGGACTTATTCTAAGTCCTGAAGCTCAGGAGGAACAATGCATTTGTGCACAAGTCAGCAGAAGAAAGGAGCATAAGGTCGAGAAACCCTTCGAGGCTTCACAGTCGACAAAGCTCAGGAGTTCATCATTTCGGCATTTCGGAGTTCAGGGTTTGGAGTAGCAAGGGATTTTGGAGTCGCTGCATCGTGAACTCCTGGTGCAAAAAATTGTGCCAACCATTAGATATCGAGCACAGTGGCCCGAGAATCATTGGATCATGGATACGTGCACAAGAGGAGCGCACATAGGGGGTGCATAGGAGAAAAGGATTTGGGCTGTCAGATCTATCACCACGGACTGATAGCTGTCGGATCTAGAAGGAGGTGCAAGGTGTTTAATCCTTGTAACAAAAGAGGGAAGAGAGGACTCGTTGAAGTCCTAAAAGAATCAGAACCGTCCATCTCAGAGGACGTGTGTCGAAAGACCCACATTTTGGTGATTTGGACAACGGGAAACTGAGAGTGAAGAGTCTCTAGAAATCGTGAAAGGAGAACTCGTGAAAGGACCAGGAGCGTCCACAGGAGGACACGTGGGAAGCAGTCAAGGTTTCGGGAAAAGGCCTAAAAGATTTCGGTTCCAGGAGGACTAGGTCGTTGATCTCTCAGTAGAGAGATTTCAGTATTTCGAGAACCAGGGATTGGAGAGACAGAGAATCGGGGGTGCGCTTGCATCATGGTTACTTGAATCACAAAATCCAGTAGCACGAAGCCGTAAGCCCTTTCCGTCATTTCGACAACCGGGGGTTTGAGAGCAAAGGAGTCATGAGACAAGGAGTCTCGACTCGCAGAATCGTGAAATTGTGAATTCTGAAATCTCAAAGAGAAGACCATGGTCGCGGGTATATTTCGACATTTCAGGGTCTGGGAGGTTGAAGGACCAAGAATCGTCTGCAGTCGAAATTGCAAAATCGCGAATTTGGAAATCCCGAAAGAGGACCGTGGTCGCGAGTAATTTTCGGTGTTTCAGTGATCGAGAATTGGAGGAACATGGGGCTTGGGAGAGCTCTCATGTAGTAGTCGCAAAAACCCAAAACCCAAAGGTGTTAGTTCGGAACAGAGAAGAGCACCGAAAGCTGGGCGCGTGCACAGATTTTCTCAAGACTTGTGCCAGAGGACAAAGGGACCTATGGATTTGTTCAAGGGGTTCCAACAGGATCCCGAAGAGTTATTTTGGCTCCGAAGAAGAACGATCCAGAGACTGAGAGGTCAGTGGACCCTGCTAAGGTAGGGGTCTGCACCACATACCTTCAGTTTCCACCATTGAATTTTGATGATATGTTTGTTGATTTTCCAAGGTTGTGCTGATTTTTGGTGTAGACCTTGCCAGTTCACTAACTGTAGTTACTTCTTGTACTGGTTGCACATTTTTATTTCCCTTCTTCCTGAGAGGACAATCTTTACAATAATGAGGACCACTGCATTCCCAACATTTTACTGTCTCTTTTTGGGAAGTTTCTTTATTGAAGAAGGTCGATGGTTTGGCACCCTTATTTTTATGTTGATTGAAAGGTTTACTTGTTCTAAACTTATTACCTCCATGAAATATCTTATCAAAATTTATATTATAATAAGTTCCCCCTTTCTTATTAGGGTCAAACCTCTCAACCTTTTTCCCATTCCAATTCTTAGAATTTTCATTTCTATTTTTATACTGCTCAAAACAGAGTTTGGCTTTCCTCATGGTTTCTTCCAAAGTTTTTAGGTTATCAAACTCGATTCAATCTTTTTAAGAACTAGGTAAGAAACTCAAAAATCGTTGGATCTTTGGTTTTTCGTCCACAATATAAGGCACATAACACAAAAAACTCATAAATTTACTACATAAATCTTTCATTGTAAGATTTCCTAGTTTTAGTTCATAGAAATCCTTGGATTTATGCTCTTAATATTGTTAATACAAGTATTGTTTCTTAAAAAATCTCTTAAAGGTTTTCTTGGTGATTTTCCTTCCCTTAATACTTTTCACTCTTTTTATATCCTACCACCATATGTCTACTTTCTATTTCATATTGTAAATATCCATCTGGGCCTTAAGCTCACTTGAATAATTGTAGATTTGAAAATATTTCTGCATACCAGAGATCCATGCCTTTGCTTCCTCACCAATCTCCACTTCCCTATTGAAGGTTTGTGGTTTAATTTTCTTAAATTCTCCCATGAATTCATCATGTTGTTTAGGTTTCTTTTTTGTTCATTTTTAGGACTATAACTACTTTCAGTACAAATATTTCTATGTCTTCTCTATCCTTGTATACTGACTTTGTCTTAGATTTAGGATACTCCAATTTTCTTACTTTCTTCTTTGGTTGGGCTATCTTAGAATTGCTACAATTGTGCCCCTTATTTTTATCAATATTTTGATTGCATAATTTATCCAACAGAATTTCATTTAGTTCCTCTTGAGTCTTTATAATTATTTTGTTACCTTCTCTTAATTGTTTTAGTTCTTCTCTCAGATCTGTTACTGTCTTTATAATTTCTGAATGTTTGTCATTATTTAGATCCACCCAGAGTTGTCCATCACCTACATTCCCTTGTTTAGGATTCTCTTGATGATGTTCTTCTTCCTGAGCCTCAGGTACTTCTGTCATTTTACTGCAAAATCGATTTATTTTTCTTCCTAAAGGTAAGAAGAAAATCAAGACAATTTTTGTTGTTGTGATAAATCCCATAAAAAGGCCAAGTTTTGTAACCTACAACTATGATACAATTATGTCACAGACCTTAAATTCCAAAAAAATAAAAAATTATATCATTTATTCAACTATAACATTCTATTTTACTTCCCTTCCTTCATACCTTCTCGCCACCTAAGTTATATTATTCTATACTATAATGAGTTGAGCAACTCCATACATAACTTTATATATTCTGGGGTTTTACTAAGTCCTATTCCATAAGACTTGATAATTTGATAACCTATATACATATATGCTAAGTTTCCATACTATAAGGTTATGCCTATTGCGAATTGAGGACAAGTTTGATGCTATACCTATATATATCTATATATATGTATAGTTCTTATGATGATTAATTAATCATAATACCCTCTTATGGCTAATGTTAACATAGTGTTTGAAGTTTGTATTATATGATCCTTGCTAACATCCTTATATAATTGTCACCCCAAGCTATTTCATTGTCTCGTCATACATTAATGGGTTTTTCTTTTCACATGTATTAATTTGGTTTTGTTTGGATCTTAATACACAACATATATATTAATATGGGATTTGATATACATTAACACCAACTCTGTCATATCGTGCAGTGGATAAAACTTGGAATAGGTAGAGTAATTTATTTTTGTGAGTTCTAGGATTTCATAGCGTTGTTGGATTGCATATGGTTGCGTCGTCATCGACCTCGTAAGAGTTTTAACAACCCCTTTTATTGTTTTGTTCTTTTGTAAGTTGTTATTATCTGAGTTATTATCTCGCGGTGGTGGTAATGGTTATTTGCCCAACTTTGTCTCAATGTCTCTACAACATTTTTCATAGAGAACTTCTTATTCTCTGTATAAGTCTGTTATATAATTATTGGTGTTATATTTTAGTTGCGCTAATCTTTCACTTCTAGCTAGCTTCTAGTCTGAAGGGTTTTTATCTTGGACTTGTTATTCTGTAATATTTTCCATAACTTTGGTACATTATTTCTTATGTGATTGACTAATGATGGGCCTTGTACTTTGATTGCGAGGGTACCCATCATCCATTCAACTCCTTGTACAATCAGGTGCAGTTCAAGCGATGGATGAAGATGCAATGTCATTCGGTACATCCATGATAACATAGTCTTTTAAATGTGTATATACTTTTGTTTCCTAAATAACTTTGTATCAACTCGTAACTTTCTTATTGTTTGATGTACAATTATCGAGGAGATTAGTACCATGGAGATTCATGAATACCTTTTCTCAGAAAAGTATTTGGGTTCCATTCCTTAACTACCTTCGAATTTGACACCGTATTTTAGGATTGTTCTATTATCATATCTAGTTGACCAAATAATTGTATAATCATTCATGGAAGTTTGTAACATAGATCTGTTGTTTACACATTTCATAATTTTGTAATACTCTAGTTATTGTTTTCTTCATTTATATACAATCATAATTTATGTTCCTTTTATCGGTATCCCCCTTGTGGAATATAAACAGTTGTTGTAATGATTACTTTTGAATATATGAAAGGTGCATTTCATTAAACTATGTAACAAATTCCTTTCAAATACATGTATAGTGCATTTTATTAAACTCTGTTACTATTCCCTTTCGGATATATGCATGGTGTAATATGTTAACTTTGTAATTTTTTTCCCTTCGGATATATGCATAATGTAATATGTTAACTCTATAACAATTTTCCTTTCAGATATATGCATAATGCAATTTGTTAACTCTGTAACAATTTTCCTTTTAGATATATTCATAATGTAATTTTGTTAACTCAATTGTATGCATTATGTTTGTTGAAACATTGTTTCTCTTTCTTACAAGTCTCTTATACGAATAAAACTCTGGTTTATTAATTGAGTTTATACCTACAAGTTTCATTTTCTTTCATAGTTTTCCTACCTGAAATCATGATATGCATCGATCCTCTTTTGATAATGCACTTAATTTATAACACTCCTACAATTTATTTATGCCAAGATTTCAGACAAGTAATGCACATTAAAAACATAGTAAGATTTAAATCAACATAATTCATAACAAGAATAAAACCTGAAAGTTTGGGAAACCACAAGTTGAATACCCTATTCCTCCCAACCTTAGACTAGAGTCTATGTCACCTATGTCACCCCCGAGCTAAGTTCGAAATACAAGGGGTTTCCTATGTGGCCACTTTCAGAATTCTAAGCTCTAGTTGATGTGTGTAATCTTTGCCAAATTTTACTGTGTCAAGCTATCATATTCAACTTTTTCCAATGGTGTCTCATTCCCTTGTCATGACTTCTTTTATTTTGCCTAGGACTTATATTCAACTTTATAGATGTTCACACTATTTTTTTTTTAATTTAATCATATATAAATAATTAAAAGATTAATAATTATAAATATTGATCTAATAGAAGTTTATTGCTAGCACAACATAGAAATTGGGGTTAAGGTTTATAATATAGTAGTTGATAATGATGTCTCTTAATTGGTATAAAAACAATTCCTACATAATGCTATAATTAAAAAGATTAATAATTATATATTAATCAATAAAAAATAATTATTAAGTTAATAAACCTTAATTATACATCTTCAACACAACAAATACTTATTAAATAGAACACAACTATTCAAAACTACCATATTCACTTGTGCTATACATGTACATGCACGAGTTCCAACCATCCACTACAACTACATAACCAAATTCTTTAAACTAAATTGTTTATTAAATTCCCCTTTCCAACCATATTAAATTGCCTATTAAATTTTCTAGGTAATCATATTGTGTAAAAACTTCATTTGTTTGGATTTGCAATGTGATAGAAGCTAGGGGCAAAAAATAATCCACCATTTTTTTTTACATAGGTTATCCATCACATCTCCGAGCAACAATATTGCTTCATACTCAATTTGAACAACATCCATAGGCATAATCTCTTGCCAAATTTGAAAAATATGACATGTACATTACTTTGTCTACATTATTAAATGACCAAAAGCATACATCAATAATAGTGATCCAATGCATCACACTTACAAGGAAACAACTTCTACCCAGTATGAGGATGCACTATCACATTTGCAATAATTTGCATGATAATCAAATCATTTATGGCAAGTAGAATTGGTCGGATTTGCAAAAAATGGAGACTATTAAGCAAATGTGCAAAGTAAATGTCCATGAAATTTGATTCCAACAGTATTGATTCACAGGGTAACCAAGCGATTTATGGCACTAGCGGTAAGCAAGTAACCTCTAAAAAAAGCATGTTAATAAATATGCCCTATGCAGTTGGATTTTAAAGCAATGCCACCTTCACAATGTACTATTTTTAAAGTAATACATGTATAGCACATACAATCTACATAAGGGGGATAGACAAACTTAGTTACTAAAATTAAAGAATATGACATGAACATTAACTTCTTAGAAAATGTGAGGTTACAATGAACTTAAATTGATACTTGAGATTGAAGTTATAGACATCTACCATCCAAACCATGTACTAATTAAAGATGTAGGCACATCCCAAAAAACTCGCCTCTTTAGTTAGCTATTTTCCACCTTGCACATATTTTTTTACTACTATCTTATCTTCACATATGGCACATGCATATGTTTCACAATTGACATCCTCTTTCGATACCTTTCCAACGCCGATTGAAACATCTTGTTAAACTTGGTGTGATAGGGATAACAAATATATATAAATAAAAAGGAGATGTTTATACACCTCGATCATAATTTCTCGAGAGGGATTCGGAATGCCTATTTGTGAATATTGGCGATATGCACTTTTTTCGGTAAGTTTTATGCATTCCCGTCCTCTCTGATCAACCAAAATGACACACATAACAAAAGTTTGATCAAAATTCAATGACCAGGAGTGACACTTTTCAATGCATCAAACCACTTAACAGTTCCCACACCCAGATAGATTCCAATACAATATTCCATATCACATACATTCCAGCAATATTTTTTTTTGTAAGTTAGGTGGTACCTTT